>JAOTRH010112067.1:0-15278 GCA_034768845.1 Heliamphora exappendiculata | reverse complement strand
ACATTTCTCTGGTTGAACCTCTCAATTCTTTTGTGTCGACACCTTTCTCAGTTTGTGTCGACACATTTCTCTGGTTGCACTCCTCGGTTCTTTTGTGTCGACGCCTTTCTCAATTTGTGTCGACACATTTCTCTAGTTTAACACTCGGTTCTTTTGTGTCAACAATTTTTGGTCAATTTTTTTTTACATTTTCATTTCTCATGATAAGAGGAATCTAAAAAATATATTCATTTGGGCTAATGTTGAAAAAAGTCACCAAAGAAAAAAAAGCCGTATAAAAGAAGCTAGACCAAACGCACGCTGAGCCAACTATAGTCATGCTCCTTGGCTCTCTATCTCTCTGGGTATTCTTTTGGTCTCCTCTTAGGCAGTCAGGCTTTGCAAGTTAGATGAGAGTATTAGGAGGGACTGTGTCAGGACCTCTCATTTCTTGAAGTCCCGGCTTTTTCTCCTGGCAAAAAGTTTTTGTCGGCATCATTTTCTGTTCTTTTTTCCATTGCACAGTTGGTGCATTTTGCATAAAATTTGTGCATTTTTCGTTGCTAGAAATTCAGAAAGAAAAGCAGGAAAGCTGGAATTGGGTGCAAAATCAAAAAAAGGAAGAAAAGGTCCAATGCAACAATGTCACTGCTACAATTTTCAGCCAAAATTAAGTTGCTACCAACTCCTATTGGTGCTTGCAGTCAGTGGAAACAATCACTTGGCTTCAATTTTCACCGGCATCCTGATCAGTACCCGAGACTTAAATGCCCCAAACATCATGTCCATTTCTATTGGAAACAAATATATCACAATAACCCTGATTTATACTGCTGTTTTTGTCAGCAGTGATCACCACCATTCCATGCTTCTCTCTCTCTTTCAGAAAAAGGCATTTTACATTTTGCTTGAATCTTACTAAAAAGTTCTTTGACCTTCAACAGAACTGAACCTTTTGTATGTGTTGAGGGTACTATAAGGACTATGAACGCCTCTCTCTCTCTCTCTCTCTCTCTCTCTTGCACATGGAAGTATGTCTGCTCCGTACTCACTTTAGCACTCAACGAGAAGACAGTCAAGTGTAGAAATGAAATAGTCCAAGACAATGATATTTTAATCAGCTGTAAACAGAGCTTATGATGTTGGGTTTCTGGACATACTTTTTCCTTCGGCATGGGTAAACTCCATGTCGTTCAATCCGTTTTCAATTTGAACCCTTTTGAGGTGTACATTGACTTACGCTATATTCTTTTTGTTTTATCTTTCTGCTGAAGAAAATCTTGCAGTTGCGCGAATTCCAAAATGGATTGTAAAACAACTTTAATTAGTCCATATCAGGATTGATATGTGTTTACCATCTATGCTTCTCTTATTATGACGATCTGCCATGCTTTAAGGCCTTTCCCCTTGTATATTGATCAAGAGTCCATAACATTTGTTCTATTCATTTTACTCTCAGAAAATTTTTTATATTAATTGTGCATGCACAACTCCCCAGTTATTTTCAAATTTCTTAACTGAAGTGTCAAGGAAATGAGATTTGTTGAATAACTTGATATATATTGTTAGGCTCATTTCCTAATAGCTTAAGTTTTAGGGATAATTGCTGACTTAACATGGTATCAGAGATCTAGTTCCACGAGGTCTTAGGCTTTTCAATTATATTTGTTATTGTGCACTGTGTGTGTTGATGCATCTGTTCAGTTTAGCGTGTTTACCTTTCCAAATGCAAGACATGGTCGCATGTGAGAGAGAGTGTTGATGTAATTCTCTGATTTTCAAATAATAAAAACTCAGGCGGATAATATAATAAGAACCCTATTTATAGATCTCCCAAACCGAAAGAGTTTGTAAAACGAGTCTTTAGCGGTAAAACGAAATAATGTGCCAAATCTTCTTATAAAAGATGAGAATAACCGTAAGTATTATACTTGCAAACAATTCCCAAAATAAGTCATTTCGTACCCCAAGGGATGCCCAAAGGAACCTAACAAAAGCCCTTTTAAAAGAAGGTTTCACAAAAAGTGCCACTAAGCGGAGTCCGCTCGAGCAGACTCCCCACCGCTTGAGCAGTAAGATACCCGAGAGCAAGCTGCCCAAAATCCAGAAAATTTTTTGTAAGTGTTGAAAAAACGTCCCTTTTTCCTCACCCTTTGAATATGGTTTTCATAAATCAAAACTTGAAATGGAAACGTACATTTAACATTGAAATCATTTTCAACTCCGCAAAACTTGAAAACTGTCATTTTAAACCATAGAATTCCATACAAAAGCCAAGGAATTTAAACCCAACATGCATACCCAACGTCCTCTCATGCATACAAAACATGAATACGTGGCCTTAAGGCCTTACAAAATGGGTTCCATCCACCCAAAAAAAACTCTCAAATATAGTAAAAGAATTACAATAACAATATACAATTCTAATCAAAACAACCCAAGGGGTCTCCATGACCGTTCTTCTCATTTGATCACATACTTCTTGTTATTACCTGAAATAAGTTTTAAACAACATGAGTTTGGGGCTCGTAGGAAATAAACTAAAGATGAATAAATGCATGACATGAGATGATGGTTATGTGAAATGCACCATATGGCCTTTTCCAAAAGCTAAGTCCATTTTTCAAACAAGTTTTCATTTACATAACCGTGTTTTCATAAACAAACCAACTCTATTTTCGAACACAACCCCATGGTTTTGGCCTTCTACTTTCTTATTAATTTCAAATCGTTCTAATGTTTTCACATTCCCAATTACTTTATACATTTACCACAATGCCCAACCGTTCAATTAAGGTTTTGCAAACCCAGTTCCATTCACGATTTTTTACTTTCAATTACTCTCAACCACACTAACCAAGGTTTTTCAAACCCAAACCAATTCTTATTCTTGATTTAATTAAGTACCAAAACTCGGAAGGCGCTAATAAACCCGGGCGTAGTTATCACAACTGGTCCACGCGAAGCCCAATGGATAAATACCCATTTTATAGCCCAACACGGAGAGCATACATTTTCGGTTTCTCTCGGAAACATCAATGAGTGGGCCGCTCAAGAGCACGTTTTTATGAGGATTAACCCGGAGGAAGGGCCTACCTTACATTGCGCAAATTTTCGGTCTTTCACCAAGGAGCAACTCGTGCTCAAACTTAATTATCTAATCCATTCATACGGTACTTTAATTAGATCATTTAGATTAAAAGTAATGCGAGTCCAACCCAAATATGATTCCTTTCGTCAACACCCAACACACTTTGGGTTAAACTATTTAAACACGCACTTTGTTCTCATTCACTTTACCTTCGGGTTTAATTAAATCCAAAATCCCCAAATCAATCATTACGTGATTTTCACATTTCATAAAATTCATATGACTTGTTTAAATCCCCAACTCACCATTTCATGGTTTTTCTATTTTCTCAAAATTCATGGAATTTATATACAAAGAGGTTAACACAACCCCTAATTTACCAAAATCAAGTTAAACCATTTGAATTTACCAACCCAAAAAGCCCTAATTTGTTCAAGGTTTACTCAACCAAAACCCTAACTCCTCATTTTCTAAATTGATGCATCTCTAACGACAACAACGAGATGATTTAACATAAATCATGCTTAAACCCATTAATATCATGCTTTAACACTAAACCCCTTAATATCATGCTTTAACACTAAACCCCTAATTTAGGGTTCCCAAACATATATCTATCATACTTTTATGTGAATCCAACAAATATACAACTCATTACATACAAAGATCAAGATTAATGTTAGATCCTACCTCTTAGACGACAAATTCATAAGAAACCAAGCTCTAACAAGCTCTAATGAAGCAAATCACCAATCGTTCGGTGAGGAGGAAGCTTCCAACGCGTAGATTAATCCTCTAACAACCTATAATCGAGAGAAGAGTAAGAAGAATCCATCAACAAAGGGTAAAAGGAGCTCAAGGGAGCTCCAAATCTGATTCTAAGGTTTAAGGTTTGAGTTTTAGAGATAGAAAGGAGAAGAGAGAATGAGAAAAGAAGCCCAACTCGCGCTTTTAAAAACCTGTCTGCCGATCGTTCGCTCGAGCGGAGTCATAGCTGCACAAGCAGTCACCCGCTGTATACACTCCGAACAAATAATCATATATATAACCCGAATTTTTATCCGAACACCTAAAAACTCGTCCCAACAACTCACCATAATTGTTCTCATGCATTATCAAGTATACAATTATCATCACCAATCATTAACATGATTAAATTTTTATTTCTCTCTCAAAATTAACACTTCTTCCAATTCTATCAAAGGTCTCAAAACAAGTTTTAATTAAATCCTCAAAAAGGAAAGGGTCCGGGATCGTACAGTTGAATGGCTTGATATATATTGTTGAGACAATTTTCTAACAGCTTAAACTTTTGAGATAATTGGTGACTTAACAAGGTTAAGGTTGAAATTTGAGATAATTGGTGACTCTTCATGCTATGTTTCATTTGTCATCCCAAATTTTTTATTTTGCAGGTCTTGGCAGATATGTACCACTGTTACTGTGTAGTTCTAAATGCAGATGGTGGGGCAGCATTTCCTAGTGAAAGGACAGCACAAGATTGCAGTTCTAGTGATTTTTCTTCATTAGAAGTCAACACTGATTCTGGAAATGCAAAGAAGACAAAGGTTCGATATATTCATTAGTTTACTTGTGAAGAATACTTGTATTTGTTACACGATTGCCCTTGTCCGAGTTTCTAATTCACTTAGCTAATTTCTTTTTTGATTTGTTTCCCCAAACTTGTTTTTAGCATTTCCTTTGTACTTGTGTCCAAGTTTTTCATTGCCAGTTTAATCCTTATGAACATTCATAATTTACTTCTTGATTCTTTAAAAACGGACTAGTTTGCTTACAATTTTACGCAAGGGTTAAAATTTTGTTGTAATTTTGTCATTTCAAATTGCCTGTGAATAGAGACATTTTGGAGCAAAGTTGTCAATCCCTTATCATTACTAGTGGTATCGGCATGTATGTACCACTATGTTACACTGATTATGGTCCAAGTGTTGGGTGCAAGTGTGATGGATCAGGTATATGAAGCATTTAAACTAAGGATACGTAAACTCGGCTAAAAAGTATCCAAAAACTAGATACGGTGCGTGGATAAGGGAAAAAAAATTAGAATGCAGTGAACAAAGAAATGAGTTTAGGAGGAATCCGTAAAGTAATATTTCAACTCTCTTAAGATATTTATTAGTTTATACATACTAGTCTCACATTAGGTATTTATTTTCATTCTTAATAGTTTTATGGCACATGATAACTATAAGCCATTCATCTGGTTTTAGTATATTGTCTTTACTCTTCGCTATTCTTTTATGGTTGAGAACTTGAGATCTCAACCGTGGCTAATACAAAGTAGACGCACTTGACATATATCCCGTAGTCGTACCCATGTGAGGTCATGTTGACACAGGTACTCCGCCAAAAGTAATCACTCAATGTAACATAAACGTACCATAATGACAATAAAATGAGATGCTCAATGCCCAATTCAATTTTGGCCATTTGGGCTGCTTTGATCTGTTTCATTCAAACTGAGTCTTTTTGGCTCGTGTTAGTAATTTTTTGGCTTTGCGTCTGGTTAAAAGAAACCATGTTTTTCTGGTAATTAAACTGAGCTTCAAGCCTAAGCTTTTGAATTTCATGGTTTATTATATTGAATTCCATTTAAAGTATTTAGAATGTTTTGTTTCTCCATGCTCTTAGAACTTGTTTTGTGGTCCTTGAAGCATTTAGAACTTGGTTTACTTCTCCATACTCTATAGTCATGTTAGAGTGCTTTAAGATTTATGTTTATTAAAACTTGTATTGAGGTTATTGAAATGCTTTATTTTTATGTAGAGCACTATGTTATGTACATCAAGTTCTCTAACTATAGGCAAATATATTGCGATAAATCAGAACCAGTATGCTGATAAACACAAGTACCACTGTGTCGTGCCAATAGCAAAAACTGTATGTTGGCCATGACAATTTAGCTTCTGAGATATTTTTAAAACCTGGGGAAGCAAAAATAATTGAAAAGAAAACTAGGAAATGATTGGAAGCAAAATTTAAACCTACCTTAATGGATGTATAGGACTGATAGTCTGATAGTTATATAAGATAACATTCTTTATACAATTCAAATGAAGCACTTGTTAAGTTTGATGCAAAGACTGAACAAGGTTTACAAATAACAACTATATTGACATTAGAAGAATTTGTTAGGGTTTGTGAAGCCTGATTAGTTCTTGTTGGGACTGTGCAGGCTGATTACTACCATTTTTTGTATTTTGGTTTCCTAATTGTTACATATAATGCATTACTCCAAATCTATAAATTTGTGTTCCTTACAGGCGTACCCAGCATAAACCGTACCCTGCTTTTTAAAGTTTTGTCGTATCAATGTACTTGTATCATACTAGTACCCGCACCTTGTACATGTACACGTGATTCATAGCCAAATTCGATACCTTATTTTTTTGAAGCTGGAATGGGCTTGTTTTGTTCTTAAATTTTAGTATTGGTTAAATGGTTTGATAAAATGCTTATTGATTTCTCCTTTGGGGCCTTCAATTTGTTCTAAAATTGTTAGCATCTTAACAGGTTGGTAGTTTGTGATTGCAGCTTACTCTTTTCTCAGGATTTGTGAGCTATCAAATGGTTCGAGATGCATATGAAGGTGTATTTATTATATATGTATTATAGCATTTTAATTTTCTACTTATGACATTAATTGTTTTTATTGATTACGATCTTTTAGCGTATCACAATTAGACATTTTAGTATGTCTATCCGTACTTGTTCCTGCTTCTTTCGAGTGTAGTTGTTTTCATGAATTCCATATTACAAATTTACAACGTCATATCCCCATTTTGTGGCAACTTAGAAAGTTATCACTATGTACACGCAATTAACTTCTGGCGACCGTTTGAAATGTATAAAACACTATGTCTATGCAATTAGCTTCTGGTGATTGCTTGTCAACTCATTCATGGCCTTTGAGGCAATGTTGATAAGTGGAACTCATTTCCTTGTGGATGAAAAGATGAAAAGAAAAAGTAGAACTGTTCACAGCCTTGTATCCATTAATGTGGAAATAATTTTCAGCCATTTCGGTTCAAAAACTTGAAATTAGAAGTTTACCATGTTAAAGTTAATATTATAATCATTTTTTTAGTTTATCATATTTAATTAGAAAGTTCACAACTTACCAATATAAACTTTCTATTTATGGCATTTCCATTACAGCTGGAAAATCAGGATTTGGGAGCCTCCTATCAATTGGACATTCCCCAGGGAAAACTGACAGGATTTACATGAAAGGCCCGGGAGGACGTGGAGAGGTGGAAGTTGCTGTGTCTGGTGTTATAGGTAAAAAGGAACTCTTTTCCTTCTGTTTTCCACTCACCGTGCAATCCTTTGCATCTATTCTCCTCACCCTGACATGGACTTCAAGCAGTGCCTGACATCAGATTTGTCGGGTTACCTTAATTATCGAATGGCGATTCTTATCACCGGAGAGGAGTATAAGTTAATACATATCTGATGATGAATAATCAAGATTCTTCCCTAACCTAGATTATCTTAGCACCCATGGTCAGAATATAATTTAAATGTATTTATTGCACTTACCGCTCTTATTCAATTAGTACAGCTGGTTAACTTTGTTCCCTACTTCCAAGAAAGAAAGAAGTAAACTACAAAGAAAAAAAATAAGATACTCACAGATGTCTCGAGTATCAGAACCTGTTGTCTTATGATTTAAATTCATGGAAGTCTAGTGACAATTTTTATTACTCAATTTTTTATGACAGTAATAATCTATTTCTACACATTTTGTCTCAGAACAAGGTTTATCTGTTTCTTTTTTTTTTTTGCAACAGAAATGGAATGATTTCCAAGACTGGTGGATATTCCAGCTGTAAGATTAGTATTTAACTTAGAGAAAGTGAACTTGTTGATCCATGACCCACCCTTTGCTAGGTAAAGTACTTCCTGTGTGTAATATGGGTTCAACTCTCCTGAATACTTGACAATCAGTTGAGAGATTTTGCCAGTTTTTCTCATTGTGATCATTTTGTCCTTCCAACCTTTGTAAGATATCAACACATTAGCATTAAAAGTGAGGTAGGGACCACTGGCTGTGGTATGTTATACGAAAAGTTAGGTTTGTGTCCAGCTCAAGCCTTCTCCTCCCAGAACACTTGATTACCAGAGGCCAGCACTAGGGAATGGCTGTTTAGCAATGAAACTGGTTGATAATTAGCTTTGTGTGACATGCATTACCTTATCTTTGCCCTTAACCAAGATCACCGGCTTTTGCAATGAGTTGGTGTCTGCCTGGAACTTTCATTTATAATTTCTTGAGCTCGTTTTCGATATACAAACAACAAGTATTCGTGTCAGGATATTTTTTAGGTCAAAATATATGCTGATTTCTTTGATAAATAATTACCATATTCTATGAAGCACGGGTACTAGTATGTAGTACGGGTACGGCACGGTGCAAGTATGCTGGTACAATAGAATTTGAAAAATTAGGGTACAAATATCGTTGTGGTACGACAATAAATTTATTTATCTTTTGTACTTTTTATCATTTAATTATATATATGCTAAATACAAAAAAAAAAGAAACTTATAAGATAGAAAAAATATATTAAATTACATTAGCATTGTCGTCCCAACATTGTGTCTTTGACGATGGCTAATTTGGAGTCTTTGGACGGCAAATGGCAATATACCTATTGGGTTGGACGACGATTACTATGACAGTCGTATTGGTTGAAAATTGTTTCTGGCAATCATAAATTCTAAAAGAAAGTATTAGAAGATATATTTTCTTATACAACTCTAGATTTTTAGCATTATTAGTAAATTAAAGAATTTAACTCATGCTTTTTAATACGCAAATTTGCTTTTATATCAAAAGAGGCAACATATTATTTATTTTAGTACTTTTTTAATTTTTAAAAAATTGTGTAAGTCTCAATATACCGATTCATGTATCTAAAACGTACTAGCTGTCGCACCCAAAATGTACCGACAACATACCCAAAACGTACCAGTGCCGTGCCCGACATTTGAAAAAGCACCTTGTACTTTTTTGGAGTACCTTGAACGTGTTTTACCGTACCAGAACCGTACCCGTACTTGGTATGTATCCGGTACATGTTTGGCAACAATTTTGAAGTACCCATGCTTCATAGGCAACTAATGATGTTCTAGCTCTATATAGATTTGAATTCTGAAAATAGATTCATAAGCGAATCCCTAGAGTTGTGAGTAGTCTTTATGTAGTTCAGTTGAGGGGGGTAATGTAGGTTTCTCCATTTTCTATATTACTGGAAGAAAGAAGTAATTAACTAAAAGAAAATAGTTTTAAACAAAGGGAAAGTTATTCTTGACGACTCAGAAGATAACCTCAGCTATCTAAAGGATTATTCTCAATTCTTTTGCTGTGAAATCATGAGTTTCCTCCATGCTTACTCTGAAAAATAAATTCACATCCTGAACATTCTTGTGGATGTTTTCCCTCATGAATTTTCGTCATTTTTCTATTTAATTTCATCTCTCCCTGGACGCTTGAAAAAATGGTGTACCCATTGAAGATCCCTGACAATTGTCTTTGTATTATTCTCTGTTAAAATCCTGTAAAGAACGATATTTGTTAGAAGTTTGTGGGAAAGGAATTGCAAGGATACCTGGGATTTTTCAATATGTTAATTCTTACTTCTTAGATCAGCTAGTAAGATATGTAAAATTCATAATATAAATGTGTGCTTGATTTGCTTCCAAGATTGAGTTCTCTCTTAACCTGCCTGCCTATTTAAAATTGTGGAAACAATGAATGATTTTTGTTTATACAATATCTGGAATGGGACCTAGCTTTCTATTTGTTGATCACTTGTACTAAAATTTATTGTTAGATCCTTCAGCATATAATCTAACGTTTTTTTTTTTGGTTCATTGTCAGTCTAGATCGTCAAGTGCTTGCTTCTTTTCTCTTCAGGATTCTGTCATAACATCTCTGACTTGGTTTAGGTTTACATTTTAAAACATTCTCCGAATTATATTTTTCCTAATGTCCTGATTTATTGCGGGTAGTGTTTATTGTTAGAATCTTTATTTTCTTTATTTTCTGTATTAAGGGTAGTCTTGTCATTGTGCCGTATATTCTTTTTATATAAATAGATGTCAGGGAGAGGGGACTAATTTATGTCTCCAATACCCTAATTTCTTTTTCTTGTCTTGTCTTCTCTTTCTCTAAAACCCTATAAGTTAATTCCAGTACATTTAACTTGGTATCAGAACAAGATCCAATCCTAGAACTGCTGTATCATTCTGAAACGTGTCGAAAGATAGAAACAGCGTGCTGATGTCATCTTTCCGTACGATGACGTCAGCGTGACGCCGCTGCTTGTATGGACGCCGATGGTCGGCTAATACACAGAATGCTTCGTTTCATACTTCTGGTAATTATCGAGATTTTTATAGAATTTTTTGATGCTGTTTAATGTGTTCGCCAAAGTTCTTGTTCATCGAAAACCCTAGTTCTCTTCTCTGTTCATTGCGCCATTGTTGCTGGTTTTTTTATGGTCCAAATTTCTTCTATGGGTGCCGACAATACTGATAAGGATCATAATAGGAGTTAATTTGATGTTCTAAGGCTGTTTGATTCCTTGATTTATCAAAAACAAGGGCGGCGCGCGCAACTGTTCTTTGTGCGATTGTTGCTCTTCACGACTAGTGTTCTTCGCGATTTGTTCTTCGCCGAAAACCAACATTGTGCTTTGTTTTTGCGACATTGTTCGAAACCCTAGCGCCGACTTGAGTTGATCTTTAGTTTCTTTTGCTCGAAACCCTAGATTTGTGCTTGTTGTCACGACTGAGATCGAACCCTAGCGCCGACTTGGGTTGCATTGTGTTCGTTGGTACTTCAGCTTTGTTTGGGTGTGTTCGACACCCAGTGGGCTAGTGTTGACTTGGGCTATATTTGGCTCTTCAGTTTTCTTTTCTGTTTAGGTCGCGCTGTGGTCATCAAGCTGCTTGTTGGTAACATGTTTTTTTTATTGGTTTACGACTACTGGCCTTTCATTATTATTTGAATCTCTATTCGGCTTCATATTTATTAGTTATTCTCCATCATGGCTGAGACAAAAAATTTTGACCTAAAAGATGATGATTTGCTCCGTTGTGTTACCTCCAAGTGTTTGAATTGTCTAAATTATTTGGCTTGGGCACATGCATTTAAAATTTTTCTTAAAGGGAAGAGACGGTTGAGCTATATTACCGATCTTCCTCCGGCAAGCAGTAATTCTAAACTCGTGGATTGGAAAAGTACAGACTCGGTGGTTATGGGTTGGTTGTGGCATAGTTTGGAGCCCCATAGTCATATTGCCACTACCGTTAGTTTTGTGATACGTTAAAAAAGATTTGGGATTCTCTTACTGACTCCTTCACTACCCAAAGTAATGTTTCTCGCGTATATGAGCTTTATGAGCAGATTTTCAACATTAAACAGTCTAGTAAGCCTTTAGCTGAATATTATAGCAATCTGAACAGTTTGTGGGATCAACTTTTGCAACATCGTCCTCTCACCACAGATTTGGTACAACAGAGACGCCATTGAGAGGATTTTATGTTTGCTTCTCTTCTTTCCAGTTTGGATTCTGACTTGCGGGGATTCAAAGATTATATTCTGACCAGTGAGACTTTACCTACTGCTGCTAATGCATATTCTCGGCTCTTACGCTCGTCTTTAGGCCACTCATCTACTGCTCTGCAATCTTTTCTTTCTATTTCTGAAGCTTTTGCTTTTGTCTCCACTGGTGGCAGTCGTAGTAACAGTCGTGGTGGTCAGTCGTCTTGGGGTGGCTCCCGTGGAGGTGGCCGATTTGGTAATCGAGGTGATCGAAAATGTGATCATTATGATGACACAAATCATACCTAACCATATTGTTAGAAAAAATATGGCAGGCCAAATTCTGCTCATCATGTAACTGAAGGGCCTCTTCAGCATCTGTCACCTATATCATCCAGCAATCAGGATGCACCTTCATCTGGTTCTCATGATCTACTCACCACCCAAGTTAGTGAATTGGTTCAGACTTTACGCACTACTTATCCGTCCATTTCTGTTGCTACTTTAGCAAAATCAGGTACCATTACATGTAATGCTCTTTTTTCCCCCACCTGGGTCATCAATTCTGGTGCCACCTCTCATATGTCTAGTCATTCCTCCTTGTTTTCTAATTTGACTCGTACTTACCATCATTTTGTCTTTTAGCTGATGGCTCATCTTGTCCAATTAATGGGTGGGGTGTACTTCATCCCACCTCATCTCTGACCTTATCTTCGAGTCTTTTTGTTCCAGATTTTTCATTTAATTTGCTATTTGTGAGCCAATTAACTAAAGCCTTGAATTGCTCTATAACCTTTTCTCCTTCTTCTTGTGTGTTTTAGGACCTCTAGACTTAGAAGATGATTGGTTCGGGGCATGAGAAAGATGGCCTATACTACTTGGATACTGCACCACAATCTCATTCCCCTGTATTTGCATTGAGTGCCTCTGTTTCTTCTCTTCAATGGCATCTTCGCGTTGGTTATCCATCATTGGACAAATTGAAGTTAGCTATTCCGTCTTTGCCTCCCATGTCTAATTTTGAATGTGATGCTTGCCAGCTTGGCAAACATCACCGTAGTTCATTTCCTCGTAGTTGTCATAGTCATGCATCTGAGTCTTTTGATGTAGTCTATATGGACATTTGGGTCCTTCTTGAACTCCTACTGTTAATAGATATTCATATTTTGTTATCTTTGTCGATAATTTTTCGCATATGACTTGGCTTTTTTTTTTTATATGAAAAATCGATCTGAGTTACCATATATTCTCACTAAGTTTTATAATGAGATTTTTACACAATTTGGTCGGCATATTAAGGTTCTTCAATCTGATAATGCCTTAGAATACACGCAGTCTGTTGTTACTTCTTTTTGTGATGACCGTGGCATTATTCATCAAACTAGTTGTGCTTATACATTTCAGCAAAATGGTGTTGCTGAATGAAAGCATCGTCATTTACTCGATGTTGCCTGTACCTTACTTTTCCACATGCATGTCCTTAAACATTTTTGGGGTGACGCTATTCTTATTGCCTATCATCTCATAAATCGTATGCCTTCTGTTGTCCTTTGTCAGCAGTCTCCTTTCTCCCTCTTATACGCTGCTTCCTCTCCTTTATCTGTTACTCCTCGTGTCTTTGGATGTGTTTCCTTTGTTCATATTATTGATCCAAGTCTTGATAAGCTTTCATCCAGGGCCCGTAAATGTGTGTTTCTTGGTTACTCTCGGACTCAAAAGGAGTATAGGTGTTATCATCCCGAGTCTTGTCGCTACTTTTTCAATGCTGATATCGCCTTCTTTGAGTTTACTTTTTTTTTTCCTCTTCTGGTCGAGAGTTATCATCTGACCTTCTTTCTTGCAGTGAGGGGGAGTCTCTGACTTTACCTCTTCCTATGTTATTGCCCTCCTCTCGCCTCTTGCAGGTATATTAGCGCTCTTGCAATTGGTCCATTGTTTCTTTTGGCCCGACCTCAGCATCTTCTCCGTCGGAGGCTCCTTCTTTGCCCCCTTCATCTCGTGATGATGACTTACCCATTGCATTACGTTGAGGTAAACATTCTTGTACTCAGCATCCTATTGCTCAATATGTTTGCTATTCTCGTATCTCTTCTTGCTTTCTTTCCTTCGCTACTGCCTTGTCTACTGTTTCGCTTCCCACTTCTCATAAGCAGGTTTTGTCTATCTCTGGCTGGAAGCGAGCTATGGATGAGAAAATGAGCGCCCTTCATCAGAATTGCACTTGGGAGCTTACTCCTCTTCCTCTTGGCAAACAAACTGTTGGTTGTCGTTGGGTATATGCAATCAAATATCTTCCTGATGGGTCTATCGAATGTCTTAAGGCTCGCCTCGTGGCCAAAGGCTACACTTAAACCTATGGCGTTGATTGTTTGGAGACTTTTTCACCGGTGGCTCGCCTTAATTCTATTCGCATTCTCCTTTCAGTTGCTGTTAGTTGTTCTTGGTCTTTATATCAACTTGATATTAAGAACGCCTTTCTTCACGGTGATCTACAAGAAGACGTCTATATGGCTCAACCCCCAAGATATGTTGTGCCTAGTAGTGAAAATCTTGTTCGTCGCTTACGCAAGGCTCTCTATGGCCTGAAACAATCTCCCTGTGCCTGGTTTGACCGCTTCAGTTCTGTTGTCCTTGAATATGGTTTTCAGCGATCTTCATCCGATCACTCCGTATTTGTTCATCATTCTTCGACTAGTACTATTGTGTTGGGCCTCCTTCGTTACTTTATTGGCATTGAGATTACTCGTTCCTGTCACGACATCTCTTTATCCTAACGCAAGTATGTTCTTGTTCTTATTTCTGAGACTGGCTTTCTTGGTACTCGTTCGGTTAATACTCCTATGGATTCCACTATTAAACTTGATGCTGAGTCTGGCGCTTTCTTTTTTGATGTTGATCGCTATCGTCACTTGGTTGATAAACTCATTTATCTCATGGTGACTCGCTCCGACATTACTAATTGTTGGAGTAGTTAGTTAATTTATGCATTCTCCTCGCCAGCCTCATTATGATGCTGTTTGTCGTATCTTGCAGTATTTGCTCCTGGGTCCGCGGCCGCTTTATCTATTGCTGGCTTTAGTGATGCTGATTAGGCTGAGAGTCGTTTTGATCGGCGGTCGACGTCGGGATATTGTACTTTCGTTGGTGGCAATCTTGTTACCTGGCAGAGTAAAAAGCAGTTTGTGATCGCTCGCTCATGGTAAGAATAATGGAAAGCCGTATCCTAATGGGTATGCGAGCTTTTATTTATAATCAATTTAGAGAACACTATTACAATCATACACCTACACACGTCGGATAATAATAACATAATATAAATATAATAATAATAAGCTACTAACACCCCTTTCAAGCTAGAGCATATATATCTACCAAGCCCAGCTTGTTACATAAATAGGAGACATGCGGATTCGGTAAAGATTTAGTAAAAATATCAGTCACCTGTTCCCCTGTAGGGATAGACCCAAATGTAACAACACCTTTCCGATATTCATCACGGATAAAGTGGCAGTCAACCTCAATGTGCTTCGTTCGCTCATGAAAAACTGAATTTGTAGCAATATAAATAGCGGAGGTATTATCAACCCAGAGTCTAACTGAGCCTTTAAGTGGAAAGTGTAACTCTGTCAAAAT
>JAOTRH010112056.1:0-15279 GCA_034768845.1 Heliamphora exappendiculata | reverse complement strand
ACCAATAGGGAAGGTGGCTAGCTTTGGAGTGACGCCCTCTGGCACAAACTTCCTGGCCTTTTCTATGCTAACTGTTGTCAAAGCTTGGGAGTATTTGTAAAAATGATTGGTAATAATTTTTAATTTTTAATTATTAATTTTAATTATAAGTTATATTTTTTTAAAATATTTATAATTTTTTTTGTTATAAATTATAATTTTTTTTATTTTAATTATAAATTATAATTTTTTTTATTTTAACTATAAATTATAATTTTTATTAAGCACTTATTTTGTTACATAGCTTTCAATTTTTTTATTTTTTTTTAAAAAATAACAATTTTAATTGGCACAATTTGGTTTCTGTTAATGGATTAAATTTCTTTAAAATGTTGTATTTATTAGAAGTTCTACTTTGATTCTTTTAGTTTTTGCTTTTTAATAGTTAACCCATACGGAAATTTTATTGCGACAAACACTACAATAACTCCTTAGCTGAGAGACTAACCAAATTTAAAATCTCTTCTCTTTGATGAAATTAGAATTTACTTTTTTTTCCCTAATAAATAAACTAGAGATCTTCATATTTGCCATTTATTCAAGGCAATCAATGAAACACAGAGAGAGTTTTAAAAAAATAAAATTGTATTTAGTAAACTTTTTAAAAATTTCGAATGCTTCTAATCTAAAAACATCTAAAACGTTTTAGAAAAAAAAATATAGATTTCACGTTTTAAAAATCCACAAAATCCAAAATTAAATGACATATTTGTCTTTGGCAAGCCTTTTTGAACTTGGGTCAATATTGTTGTCCCTTTTCAAACCTCTCTGGTTATTCTTTTCGGAAGTATATTCAAAAAGTAAAATTTTAACTAAAATAATTTTTTTTAAATCATTAAAAGACGAAATATATATAATGCTAGAATAATTAATTTATTTTATCAAATTAAATATTCCAAATAATTTGGTGCAATCACAAATATTGGGCATTCTAGCATTATTAATTAACAAGATCACTTCTTCGACATCTTAAGTGAAGTCTTAAATGCACTCAAAATGGGATAATCGAACCCTAATGAACCCTTCGGGGCAAAATGTTAAAGAGTATAGAAAAATTTAGACAAAAGATGAACCATCGCAATGTATTAAAATATAATAAACCGTAATTTTTCTATATATATATATATATATATATATATATATATATTTTTTTTTTCTAACAAGAAATATTCAACTTGAACCATTTTAATTAACTGGTGTTTTATTAAGGCACCAAAAAAGCATCTGGGTATTAATATGTAATAAATTCAAACAATTTTAAAAGATATGTACATATTTCAGTATATTGCAATAATAAAATGCTAAAATTGCATTTAAATATCATTTCTCACAAAAAGAGAGGCCAGTGCATAATATAAATTTAATTTTTTTAATTAGCTAATTATAAATATATTACCTAACACAATTCTGTTACTTGAACCTATAGAACCTATAAGCTTACAACTACAACAAACATTTGTAATTTTTTTTTAAAGTTATAATTATATTTTTTCAGTTATAATTTATAAATTGATAATTTTAAAGAAAACAAACACCTATGTTATCACACAACAATTTGGGTTTTTGAACTATCTTGTAAGCCAAATAATCATTCTTTAGGCTTTTCATTACAACTCTCAAGTGTAAGCCCAATTAACACCACACGCTATGGAAGTAATGGGCTGGCATAAATCAGAATGTCAGGGAGTAATAAAGGATTAGTCAAAATACTGAAAACCGGTTGGATGAAATTAAAGACTCTATCGGTTCGATGCCAACGACCAGAAATTCAAGAGAAAGGAGGGCGAACTGGCAAACCAACTCATGAAAGCCATGGCCGTAGCTGTCTCGAGCTGAATACAAGGATTTTCTGCACAATTGTTGAAGTCGTTGCCGACAAGGACTGTTATACCAGCAGATGCAGATGCTGCAGCAAATGTAAGCGTTGACGTGACCTGCAGATGCAAAGAAGGTAACATATTATTATCGAAGTAAGAGTACTTCATTCTAAAGGAGAGAATGAATCCACAAATTTATTTGTTTTGATAGGTACATAATTGTACAAGAAAAACATCAAAGGGACAGCTCTCGCGGACATCAAACGAAATCTATTTTAGTCACAAAGGACCCAACAAAACTATGTAAGTCTTGCAGAAGAACCCTTTAAGCTAAAATAGATTTTTCGGTTACACGAAAAAATTTCACACCACAAATGATCCACACGACACTGTTAGGATTATAACAAATCCAAAGTAGGATCTATGAGAATCGAATGCAGAAAGATAAAAAACAGTACTAGAACAAACAACGAGCATGAAACACACGATTTACTTGGTTCATGCAATTAGGACTACGTCCACACCTGTTGCGATTGTTTCACCATGATGACGAATAAAAAGTAAAATCAAAATTGCCCTACGTTACACTATATAAAACTAAGGTTACAAGTTGGATCCACGATCATGTGGCTCGGGATACAATACTAATTAGGCTCCACACAACTTAACATGTATCAACAACGTAACATGTATCAAGGGAGTAAAAACCATGGCCTGCTCATCCTCCTCCCCACCCAATCATCCACCCGCATAATTCAACTTATCCCCCTGAAAAACCAATTTTGTATGGAATCAATGGGCATTGCCTGATGTTTGGTAGTTGTTAACTGAGGGATGCTGGGAGGATTAAGACTGCCTATTAGCATAACATATGCATTGCTCTCAAAAGTGACTTCTCTAAATCCAAATCCACATCCTCATGTTTTGCAGCCAGATATTTTACCATTACACAAAGCTTTGCTCTTTTGTGCACAAAACCAGTAAAACACTGAACAAAAATGAACACTACTGGTTTCACAAAAAGGAGGGAAAAGGAATATGAAATTAACACGATGTTTAGTGGTTGCAGGTGTATTGAAACAATCAGAAAATTAGCTCGATATTTCATCCCCACAAGAAAAAGGCTAATATATATATATATATATATAGACACACACACACACACATAGATGTATTGAACAATATGCCAAGTGAATAGAGGGAACAATCATGATTTATGATCTGTCAGGCTGAAAAATTGCCAAACCATCAAGTTCAACTCTGTGACAAGATCCCACATTGAATGCCAGTTGCACTTGCAATCCTTAAATTAATGGTTATAGTGATAATCCTCCTCCATCCTTGCCACAATAATCCTCCTCCATCCTTCCCACCACAGTGCCACTTATTCAAATTTTTTAATGTAAGGTAGAACTTGTGTCGGGTATGAATTTCGATTTGTAAAAAACAATAACAAGGAGAACAATCACCAAATACAATTTGAAGGCAAGAAGAATCAATTCCAAGAAACTTGCAGTCTGCTTTAGATTACCACAATATTGCCTCGCACTAACTGTTTTTATTGTAAGCATGGAAGGGCCATGAAGGTTGATTCCCTCTACCTGTCTCTCACAGACAAGCACCAGTGCATGCACATGCAGGCACGTTGTAACACACACACACATGGAGAGAGAGAGAGAGAGAGAGAGAGAATCTCATGGAAAAGGCTAAAACATTAACAAATTGTCTACTCATGGGAGAACTCTGCAAACTTTGAGAAAAGATTTCGAGTCTTTCTCTAGCCTAAACTTTTGGTTACACTAAGGCATCCTCAATCCATTACCTTACTTTCTTGATATGCAAAAGGAATATACTAAAAGTGATAGGAGGCACAACCCATGTACACAGGACAAAAAAGATGGAGAATTTAAAATAAAATACGAAAATCTACAGGACTCACCCTCACTATCACTATAAGGCATCCTAGTTCCTTCAAAAAGAAAACACCAAATCAGTGAAATCAGAAACATCTTACTAACCCCAAACAAAGGGCATCTCCTTAAAGCCCAATGCCCCCAGAGCCCCAAAACCCCAAGTTCTTCTTGGATTATCTGCCCACCTTATCCCCCCTGAAGAAGTTATCTCTGATGTGAGAAGAACTCATTCCCCTTTCGTTTCTCTTCTCATGTCTAACTGAGCTATACAAGTTTTGAAGATTTCTCACATTTTGTCTTAAAACACCAGACCTCCCCATCTCCTCAGCTCTCTAAACCCTTTCAACCTCCATCTTTCAGACTCCATTAACACAAAGTTGTTTCCCTGCGGTTCACAGTCCATTTCATCTGAATTTAGTCAGACAATTAGGCTTCCTACACTTGCGTCTATAGAACCCCCCACCCCCCGGGTCTTGTTGAACTGTAGGACCTTGTTATTGTTTAATCTACATGCACTTTAAATCAGCCAGTAAAGGACCATTGCAACTTGGAGAATTTTTCTTTGGCACGTCCTTGTTAAAACCATATCAAGACAGGGCCCCAATTTTTCAGTCAACCCAATAACTTTCCCTATAATAATTGCCAGCACCTAAAATATTTGACAACAAAACCAAGTGAATCTATAAAATGTCAAAACAGCCACTGGTTGGTCAGGGTTCTAAATCGCTGTATCAGAAGGCGTATCGGTATCGGTGATACAGTCATGTATCGGTAGATATCGAATAATATGGTAAATATCGGTATTGGAGGCTCAAAATCCCATTACGTATCGGCCAATACAATGCATAACGGCCAATATTTAAAACCTTGTAGTTGGTTGCCAGCCGCAGAACTATAATCAGTGCTTGTGGATGCAAAGCCAACCAGGCAATCGCAGAACCATAATCATTGCTCGTGGATACAAGGCCAAGGCCAACCAGGGGCAGACCAGGATTTTGATCCAGTGGATGCGAGATCTTACCTAGAACCATAGAGGAACAAGAGAGGAATAGAGAGAAGGATGAAAAGAAATTTGAAAGGAATACAGAGGGAAGAGCTAAAGAAAAATGGAAACGAAAAATGAAGGGCTGAAGAGAGTGATCCAGAGAGAGAAAGAGAGAGATTAGGGAAAGAATATACTAGAGGTTTAGTAGGGAAATAAAAAACATGAGGGGTGCAAATTGTAAAGACAAAATTGACCAACAGGTCAAATTAGTATTTTCAAAATTCATAGAGGGGATAATTTCGAAAAACCTCTTAAATATTATAGGTTAAAGCACAATTTCTTAGAAATTTGAGAGCATTTGGTCCCACTCATACCTTGTTAGATCCGCATGAGTCAGCTATCTAATAAAGAAAGGTTATGGCAAGGATAACCTAAAAATAACCTCCAAGGATTAGCAAAAACTGACATGGCACCCACCAAGATATGCTCATAGTTTTTTTTTTTTACTCAATCATGTTAAAAAGCTCAAACAACTACTTCCTTACCCCATCTCCAATAGTGAACAAGATGACTACTCTGGAATTTCGCAGGCAACGTTTCACCAAGAGTGCATATATATCAACAATGGTAAGCAAGAGACTCCACAAGCTTTGCAGGCCTACAGCTGCAACAAGGTAGCTGAAAAAGAAAATAGCAGAAAAATAATATTTGCAGAGATATTTTATCAATTAGTTGCCATTCAGACTTTATAAAAACATGTCATTGCCTCACCAAGCATTTAAATGAAAATAAAACAGAACTAGACATTTCCAATTCTACAAAGTAAAGGTGTCTGTTAGATCCTTACTTTAAGGATATTTTTGTCATTGTGTTGTATATTTATTTAATATAAATAGGTATCAAGGAGAGGGGACTAATTAAGTTCCTAATACCCTAATTTTCTTTCCTCATTTTCTCTCCTCTTTGTCCAAAAACCCTAAAACTACTTTCTTTACACTTTCACTTGATATCAGAGCTTTGATCCAACCCTAGGACTGTTCTTATTATTCTAAAACGCACAATGAGATGGAAATGGCGTGTTGACGTTATCCTCGACAACTGATGATTCTAAACTTGTGAATTAGAAAAGTACAAATTCAGTCGTTATGGGTTAGCTATGGCATAGTTTGGAGTCCCATATTGCCACTACCACTACTATTGAATTATATGATACGTCCAAAAAAAATTTGGGATTTACTTGCTGACTTCTATCCAGAATAATATTTCTTGAGTATATGAACTGTATGAATAAATTTTCAACACTAAGTAATCTGGTAAGCCTCTCACTGAATATTATAGCAATCTGAAGTAATTGTGAGATCAACTGTTGCAACATCGCCCTCTTACTAAGGATATAGTGTAACGGTGACGCCATTGGGAGAACTTTATGGTGGCCTCTCTTCTTTCTGGTTTGGACTATGACTTGCAGGGGTTCAAAAAGATCAAATCCTTTCCAGTGATACTTTACCTACTGCTGCTAATGCATATTTTCGACTCTTATGTTCGTCCTTGAGCCACTCATTCACTGTGTCGTGCCCTCCTCTTCCTAGTTTCGAGACTTCCGCTTTAGTATCCACCGGTGGCAGTCATAGCAACAGGCAGGATGATCGCAGCGATCGTTTTTCTAGGGGTGGCTCACGTGGTGGTCGTCGTTTCGGTAATTAGGGTGATCGGAAGTGGAGTCATTGTGGTGGCACTAATCATACAGAACCATTCTGTTGGAAGAAACATGGTAAGCCCAGTTCTGCTCATCATGTCACTAAAGGGACTCTCCAATATCCGTAGCCTATCTCCTCAAACAGTTCGGATGCATCTTTATCTAGTTCTCTTGAAATCCTCAACACCCAGTTTAGTGAGTTGGATCAGACTTTACGCACTGCATATCCTTCCACTTCTACTGCTACTTTAGCAAGCTCATGTACTATTGCATGTGGTGCTTCTTCTTCTCCTACTTGGATCATATATTCTGGTGCCACTTCTCATATGTTTAGTAATTCCTTCTTCTATTCCAATTTGACTTGCACTCACCATTATATTGTCTTAGCTGATGGCTCATCTCGTTCAGTTAATGGGCGGGATGTACCGTAAAGTGAAGTCTCACATCAACTTAATATAAAAGTGATGTGCAGCATATAAGCGTGAGGGCACATCACCTCAATAGCTAGTTTTTAGGGTTGAGTTCTACCAAAAACTGTATAACATGGTATCAGAGCTAGAGTATCAAGGAAGGGTAGAGTGTGTGCCATATCTCTGGCCTGCGCGGGGCATGTGCTGCCGAGTGAGCACGCTACTCATGAAAGAGGGTGTGAATCGAAATCCCACATCGACTAAATACAAAAGTGATATGCAATATAAAAGCATTATGACACCCTCACCTCAAAAGCTAGCTTTTGGAGTTGAATTCTACCCAATACCATATAACATGTACTTCATCCCACCTCATCTTTGTCTTTATCTTCGAGTCTTTTTGTTATCGAATTTTCTTTTAATTTTCTATCTGTTAGTCAATTAACTAAAATCTTGAATTGTTCTATAACTTTTTCTCTTTTTTCTTGTGTTTCAGTACCTCCAGACTCAAAAGATAATTAGTTCGAAGTATGAGAGAAATGGCCTATACTACCTGGTTACTGCACCACCGTCTTGCTCCCCTACGTCTACATTGAATGCTTCTGTCTCTCTATTTCAGTGGTATCTTCGCTTCGGTCAACCCTCATTGGACAAATTGAAGTTAGCTATTCCATTTTTGCCTTATGTGTCTAGTTTAGAATGTGATGCTTGTCAGTTCGGCAAGTATCATCGTAGTTCGTTTCCTCGTAGTAGTCATAGTCGTGCGTCTGAATCTTTTGATGTAGTTTACACGAACATTTGAGATCCCTCTTGAACTCCTACAGTTAATGAATATTCTTATTTTGTTATATTTGTCGATGATTTTCCACGAGTGACTTGGCATTTTCTGATAAAAAATCGATCTGAGTGACCTTATATTCTTATTAAGTTTTATAATGAAATCTTTACACAATTTGGTCGACGTATTAAGATTCTTCAATCTAATAATGCTTTAGAATACATGCAGTTTGTTGTTGCTTCTTTCTGTGATGATCATGATATTATTCATCAAATTAGTTGCGCTCATACATCCCACCAGAATGATGTTGCTAAATGTAAACATTGTCATTTACTGGATATTGCACGTACCTTGCTGAACGTAAGCATCATCATTTACTGCCTATTATCTCATAAATCGTATGTCTTCCATTGTTTTTCTTCAGAAGTCTCCTTTTTCCCTATTATACCCTGCTTCTTATCCCTTCTTTGTTACTCCTAGTGTCTTTGGTTGTATTGCCTTTATTTATATACTCGATCCCGATCTTGACAAGCTTTCACCTCAGGCTCGTAAATGTGTTTTTCTTAGGTACTCTCGGACTCAAAAGGGGGATAAGTGTCATCATCATGAGTCTCGCTGAAACTTTGTCAGTGTTGATGTCACATTCTTTGAGTCCACTTTTTTTTTCCTCCTCTGGTCATGAGTTATCCTCTGGCCTTTTTTCCTGTCATGAGGGGGAGTCAGCGTCTCCGACTTTACCTTTTCCTATTTTGTTGCCCTCGTCTCGTCCCTTGCAGGTATATCAGTGCTCTCACAATCGGCTCATTGTTTATTTTGACTCGACACCAGCATCTTCTTTGTCGAAGACCCCTGCTTTGGCCCTTTCCTCTCATGGTGATGACTTACCCATTACCTTACGTCGAGATAAACGTACTTGTACTCAACACCCTATTGCTCAGTATGTTTGCTATACTCATGTTTCTTCTTACTTTCTTTCCTTTGCTACCTACTTGTCTGCTGTTTCTCTTTCCACTTCTCATAAGAAGGCTCTGTCTTTATCTGGTTGGAAGCAAGCCATGGATGAGGAAATGAATGTCCTTCATCAGAATCACACTTGAGAGCTTACTTCTCTTTCTCCCAGCAAATAAACTATTGGTTATCGTTGGGAGTATACCATCAAATACCTTCCTGATGGGTCTATCGAACGTCTTAAGGCTTGCCTCGTGGTCAAAGACTACACTCAAACATATGCGTTGATTATTTGGAGACATTTTCACATATGGCTTGCCTTAATTCTGTTCGCATTATCCTCTCAATTGTTGTTAGTCATTCTTGGCCTTTATATTAACTTGATATTAAGAACACATTTCTTCACGGTAATCTCCAGAAGAAGTTTATATGACTCAACAACATGGCTATGTTGTGCATGACAGTGAGAATCTTGTCTACCGATTACGCAATGCTCTATATGGTCTGAAGCAATCTCTTTGTGCCTGGCTTGATTGCTTCAGTTTTGTCGTCCTTGAATATAGTTTTCGGCATTCCTCATCCGATCACTTCGTCTTTGTTCATCATTCTTCTACTACTAGTACTATTGTGTTAATCGTTTATGTTGATGACATTATTATTTCCAGTAACGACTCTGCTGGTATTGCTGCTTTGAAAGAGTATTTGGTTCGACATTTCATACCAAGGACTTTGGCATAATTCGTTACTTTCTTGGGGTTGAGATTGCCCGTTCCTCTCACGGCATCTCTTTATCTCAACGCAAATATGTACTTGATCTTCTTTTTGAGACTAGGTTTCTTGGTATTAGTCCGGTTGATACTCCTATAGATTCCACTGTTAAGCTTGATGTGAATTCTGGTTATCTCTTTTCTGATGTTGGTCGCTATCGTTGCTTGGTTGGTAAACTCATTTATCTTACAGTTACTCGCTCCGACATTACATATGTTGTTGAGGTGGTTAGTCAATATATGCACTTACCTCGCTAGCCCCATTATGAAGCTGTTTGTTGTATCTTATGGTATTTGAACTGTGTTGCTGATCGCAGCTTGTTAGATCGGCCAGTGGCAACTTTGTCTATTATTGGTTTCAGTGATGTTGATTGGGCTGTCAGTCGTTCTGATCGGCGTTCGACATTAGGATATTGTACTTTTGTTGGTGGCAACCTTGTCACCTGGCGCAGTAAAAAGAAGTCTGTGGTAGCTCGTCCGAGTGCTGAAGCTGAGTATTGTGTTATGACCCATACTGCCTCTGAGCTGTTGTGGGTTAGCTCCCTTTTGCTTGACTTTGGCCTTACTCCTTCTGATCTAATGCACATGTTTTGTGATAACCAGACTGTGATTTTTATTGTATATAATTCCATCTACATATCAAAGTTGATTGTCACTTCATCCAGGACTTGTTACTGCAAAAACAGATTATCACTCCTTACATTCGTTCAAGAGATCAAATTGACAATATCTTCACCAAACCCATAGCTCGTTAGTATTTTTTTCACTTGTTTTCCAAGCTCGGCATCTTTGACCTATATGCTCCAGCTTAAGGGGGAGTGTTAGAGTCTTAGTTTCCTGTATTAAGGATATTTTTGTTATTGTGCCTTATATTCATTTAATATAAATAGGCGTCAGAGAGAGATGACTGATTAAGTTCCTAATACCCTAATTTTATTTCCTCGTCTTCTATCTTCTCTTTCTCCAAAAACCCTAAAGCTCTTTACACTTTCACTATGTCAAATGACGATATAATCCACAGATAATAACTAAAATGAATTCTCTCCCCAATGAAGTTTAGAGCCGACGTAGTATTTTTCACAGAAAGACAATGTAGTTGCTCTCAAATGTAAAAATAAATACATGTCCATTACTCAGAGTTGAGACAAACATGATCTCATGCTTTACAGATAGCTATTAGGCATATTAATCAGCTCCTTTTATGGTCCAATATAGACTAGTTGAAAAATAATATAATAAGGTTTAGACAAGCAATTCTTAAGCTGACTCTGGTTCGGTTAATCAAGGTGATGTTCACTACAAGTCTACAATCAAGTCAATTTAATGGCACGACCGCACAAGTTTTCCTATTGCCATCCGCAAAACCTATCATTCTCAGATGAATCGAAGTTGCTTATGCTAATTCTCTTAAGCACAACCACAAAAAGTGAGGTCATCGCATAGTCATTCATTCTACCAAAGTGATTATAAGATAACAGATGAATTTTATGACTTGATTTTGAGGATATTAGGCCCTTCAATCGTGATCATTCAATGATGCTAACATAAAGCCACATATCAACCTACTCTAAGGCCATATTGAATAATGGATTTGTGAAAGGATTTATGGAGAAAAAGAAAAAGGTATGGTATATGAAAAGAAGTAATAAAATGAAGAGGCGAAATTTATTTCTTCAATTCTCTATCATTTTATTCCTTGATAATTCTGTCTAAAAATCCATGATCCAAACACAACCTAAAGAAATTTGAAAATGTTGTTGAGTACTTGAGCGGTCAACTACAAATTGTTTCAGAAACAATAATTATATGATAACCTTCTTATTATACCAAATTTTACTTACCAAGTGAGTTGTCACCACTCCATTGAATATAAAGAGCAGTGGCAAGTCCTACTAAACCAATGAAACGATGGCATATGACATGGTAAGCAAGATTTGATAAAATGAAATGATCATTGCAGCATTATTGTTTCAAAAAATACTCATTAACTACTAATTCTCAATTGCTTGTTAGTGTCACAAAATATTAGGCCATGTATGTGTAGAAGGATTTACCACAATAAGAGAAATGACATGGAAACCAAATATATATATATACTTTTCACTTGATTGTTCTTATCCTTTGCTTAATCTTTTCTTTCTTCCTTCATAAATCTCTCAGCAAATTCATGACCCAGAGCATAAATATATGCTTTTGACTTGATTTTTCTTGTCCATTTCTCTGTCATTTTCTGAAAAGGGATTTCAATACAAAACATCAGTTGCATACTTGCATGAAGTTACAGGCACTGAACCCAGCACAGTTATGGCCATTCTTAAATCTTAGCGGACACCGCAATGCATCTATTTCCAAAGGATACCAAAAGTGGACAAGGGATTACAGATTACTTGTCACGAATAAATATGTTCCAAAAAACATGTCTTGAGGTTTGTACATAATTTAACAGCTGCTTTTAATGTATTGAAACATATAAAACATACTGTTTTCGAAACAAATGATCCATACTCATGCGTGTTTACTATTGGGCCAGAACACCGTCTCTGCATAAAATAGAAGCAAAAGCCGACATCTAAAGAGGGTTAACTCCAAACCGTTAAAGCTCTCTAGGGTTAACAATCTGGAGATAAAGCATTTGATAATAGTCAAACAGTGGCCAGATTTTACACATTCGCAATTCACCTTGGTCAATCCATATTATACATGCATACAAACATCTATATATACACTAGTATTGTAGCCCATAATTATATAACTTTTATGTGGCAATTTTAGAATAGAGAAGTGTGGGTCGGCTTCACATTGCACACCAAGTGCCATGATGCCTTTATATAATAGGATAATATAAAACAAACACCTCACTATACTGTAATATAAAACAAACACCACTAACGAAGCCGACTGACGATTTTATAACTGTCATAATTTTAATTTTCTTAAAAACAAAATCAGCACTCTCTCTCTCTCTCTCTCTCTTTTTTTTTTCTATAATTCTAAAATCCTGATTCAATTTTGTATAATCGCTTCATTTTTTTCAAAACTTCCACCTCTCTCTCTCTCTCTCTCTCTCTCTCTCTCTCTCTCTCTCTCTCCCAAAACTCTAATTTCAATATTTCATTTGATATTTTATTTATTTTTTCTTGATTGAGTTCGCTAGTATAAATCCTCTTCCAAAACTCTAATTTCAATATTTCATTTGATATTTTATTTATTTTTTCTTGATTGAGTTCGCTAGTATAAATCCTCTTCCAAAACTCTAATTTCAATATTTCATTTGATATGTTATTTATTTTTTCTTGATTGAGTTCGCTAGAATAAATCATAAGCATACAAACATGTGAGCGGAGAATGAAAATTACCGGAAGGCGGTGACGGAGGGGAGATTAGAGGTGGTGGTCATGACGCAAAGGGCAACAACAGCGAAGCCGAACTGACAGAGACGCAAGGCGAGGCCGCCGGGAGTGCCTGGCATGCCCTGGATATCCTTCATCCTCGCCCTTGGCGGGTTGTCCGCCGCATCGGTCAGCGGAGGGGCCTCCAATGGATGCACCGACGGGTGGCTCATAATTATTTATACATACATATATATATATCTACACCGCGGTCATTAATTTCATGTGATTTGAAGAATTGAATTGCATCAATATAGAGCTAAGTATATGAAATATATATACATATATACATGTACAGTATCAAATTGATGAATCTGATGACAGAGAGTTACAGAGACGAATCAAAATCCACCACGACGATTGGAAATAACAGATGCTTCACACAGAGAGAGAGAGAGAGAGAGAGAGGATGGGAAAGTGGTGATTGCTTGACTGTAACTGGCAAGTGGCGGCTCATTTACCTGTTAAGCTGTTTTTTATATTTAATTAACAAAATAAAAAAATTATTTTATTTTTAATTTATGTAAAAGCATATTTAATAATTACGCTTTAATAAAAAATATTTTTAACAAATACGTTTTTTAATTTAATACATAAAATATTTTTAATAAATATATATTTAATTAATTTTAAATAAAATATTTTTATTAAATACACTTTTAAAATATTCACACTTTTTGATTTAATCACAAAAATATTATTAATACTCGTATTTTTTTTATTAAACCAATAAAAATACAAAACACGTTTTATTCACTTTATTCACTCACGAAGATTTCAATAAGTTAATAAGTATCGGATCCGTACATATTTTTTACAAATATGGAGATGTCAATGAGTTAAACACAAACCAATTTTGTGTATATTTTTTATGTAATTTTTAAATATATTTTTATAATTGAATCTGTTTTTTACATAGAATTTGATTAATTGATTGTATATATAAAAATTTAGTTTGACCTGATACTTGTAACTAAGTGATCACATAATATTATTTTATACATAAATAAATAAATACTATAATTTAAAAAAATATTTTTAAATAAATATTATTCAATCACATAATTACATGTATCAAATCAATCTAATTTTTTTTACAAATAAAAAAATTGATGAATTCTACGTAATAAATGGATTCAATTATAAAAATATATTCAAAAATTAAATAAAAACAAGCACACTATATTTTTTTATTTAATAAATAGAGATTGACAAATGACAAATGGTGAAAGGATTTTCTAAAAAAAACATTCTTACAAAAAATGTTTTTCATTTAAATATTTAAAAATATTATTTTTTTTTAATGGAAAGTACACGACAACGGGAAGGGAAAGAGAGGGGAATGGGGTTGAAGAAATTCAAACCGTTAACCGGATAAGAAATCTATAAGACTAAGACCACCCATCTGTCAAGATACTCAAAAACGTTGTTATTAACAATATTTTCAAGGTAAGTCACACTTTTTTTGCAAAATATGTTTCCATGCTGCAAATTTTTTGACATAAAATATTTAAAAAAATACATATATTAAGAATAAAATTTAAAATTATCTATATAGTTAATTATGTTCAAAAACTTAAATATTAGGATAAAAGAGCCAGCATGTGGCAACCTGAAGGACGAAAAGGTCCTCTACACCACGTCATGTTCTAAAAAAATTTGGCCTTTTGATTTAGCTTTTTTTAATATTTACTTTTAAGCTATAGTATTAAAAATATTAACTTAATATTTTATTTTTGAGAATAAAATTAATTTTTAAATTGAGGGTATAATGGTTATTTTACTTAAAAATAAAACATTTAAAATGTCTATAAACTTTTTATTTAAAAAAAGGTAAAATAAAAAATAATAACTTCTTAAAATTGCCAAAACAATAATTTAAAAGTTATTTTTTTAAATAACTAACTTTTTAGAGAGGTTGGCCAAATATCTATAATTCTATATTATTACTAAAAGAAAATACCTTATTTTGATTTTTCTTTATTATTTCTTATGAATCTCATTATTCTTAAATTCTAATATTACATAATTAATACATTTTTTTATAATTTATTATGTAATTATTTTATTAGACAAATTTTTTTAATATTTTTATATTATTACTAATATTACACGCGCATTGCATTTGAACAAAAATATTAGTATTATAACTATACAATTTATACTGTTACTAAAAAAAGCAACCTATTTTAATCTCTTGAAGTCGATCGCAATTTTTTTTCAAAACTACCCTCACTGTAGTTAAGTTTTAAAACTTTGAAATGCATGGAAGAAGTTATATAACTATCAATTTTTTTTTTTCAGGGTAAATTTCACTGATCACTCCTGAGATTTTTAACAAAAATAAAAACTTCTCATGTAATTTAAAAAATTATACAAACTTCCCCTCATGTTTAATTTAAACATCAAATAGACCCAACCGTTAAATTTTTTAACGAAACTATTGACGTCAACCCAAAATCACCCAAAAACCACCAACCCCCACACACCCAAACCCGTCATCCCCCCGCCGCTCCCGCCACACCCCCAAACCCTTC
>JAOTRH010112045.1:0-15279 GCA_034768845.1 Heliamphora exappendiculata | reverse complement strand
AAGGGAATTTTGGTGTTTTAACCGAGTGAAAACTGATGATAAATACACTAGGAGAGTGGCTGTATTTATAGCTAGATGATTGGTCGGCTCTATAAAGCCTGTTGACAGGTGTCAACATCATGCGGTGGGCCTGCTGGCTCTATAGAGCTAGCTGCCACGTGGCCTTCATCCAACGGTTGGCTGCTTGCTTAATATTTAAGCAGGGGGTACAAAAAGGGTATGGTTTTGACGTGGGAGAGTATTATTAGGGTAGAAATAGCATTCTAGATCTAATTGTGAACTCTGTTTTGATTAAATCACCACCGATTAGTAGGTACGATATTCAAGAATTGCTAAACAACAAACTTTTGTGCTATCCTACTAGTCAAATGAATTCAATTTAGACAAAACTTGACATACAAGCCAAGTTTTTGATATAAAAAATTATCAAATTGAGCCTTGAGATTTTTTTATCCAGAGAGGTTGAAACAAATAGTGTATTTAAACCAAAAAGGCTGTAGAATTGGGGTCAAATCTAATCAGAAATGACTCTACTCGGTGTTGATGGATTCATTTTTGAAATTGAATATGCGTGTGCTATTGGTCATGATTAAATCATTTGTTTGATTAATATCTAAGTGGAAATGACTCTATACGTATCAAACCTAATGCTGTGAGATCTCACTATCCGATGCTTTTAGCTTTGTCACTATTTTTTTGTGAGTTTTGTGGGCTCATTATGATCAACGGTTCTGATTTAGATCTTTTTGTCTGGATTATCTTGATTCCCTCACGTAGTCTATTTTTTGGCGCATCGAGTGCGATATCGTGAATTCCTCCCGTCGAATGCCTTTGGCCTTGTGATGACTTTTTGTGGTTTTTGTGGGCCCGTTATAGTTAACAACTTTGTCCTTTGATAATTTCTCTAATCATTTTATATGGAGTCATGCCTCTGAGGCGAGGTTGAGGTCGAGGTCGAGGTCGTGGCTTTGCGCATGTTCCCAAAGGCAAGGATGTAAATGCTCCTTAGGAACTAGTGGAAGGTTGATCTTATGAGAGAAATGGTTAATAACATGCAGCAACTACTAAGGTAGCTATAGGAAGATCCATGGTATTTGATCCTAGGGCTATGTTGACAATGAGGGAATTTCAGCGTTTAAACCCCCTACATTCAGCGGTGATCTGGATCCTAAAGCCGCCATGGAGTGGCTGGAGCTTGTTACATGAATACTCAACACTCTATGAATTGTTGAAGACAAGTTGAGGGTGGCCTTTGCCACTTTCAACTCATGGAGGATGTCAATGAGTGGTTGAAGTTTGCGAGAACCACGATCGAGGGAACTTGGGCGGCTTTCATGAAAGTGTTCTTCGAAAAATATTTTTCAAAGTCGTCAAAGGATGTCTTCAAGGAGTTTCTTTTCCCAATTTAGGGAGGAATGATGGTGGTCCAGTACGAGGCCAAGTTTACGAGTTTATCTCGTTTTGTGCAAGAGAATATAGCCACAAATGAACTGTGTTCAAAGAGGTTTGAGTGGGGTCTCAGGTATGCCATAAGGGATAGAGTGGCAGCCTTGAGTATACGTTTTTACGAAGTTGGTAGAGTCAGTTATCACAGTCAATAATACATTACACGCAACTCGCAAGATTAGGGACCTTAAAGCTCAACAATGAGGGGTGAATGCACAGTTAGAGGGACGTCAGTTGAAGAGGCAAAGGCAGTTTGGCTCTAGTTCCTTTCCTTTGGGATCCAATCAACATCTTTGTTTTTCTCCTGCACCTTTTGCAGTTTCTTCCAGACAATCAGATCGTAAAAGATCATCTGTTTCATATATCGACAGTCGGGCCATTGTGCGATTGATTACCCACAGAGAGGACAATCTTGGAGTTAGCCACAGACTCAGTCTCAAGAGAGAGGACCACAAACATGTTTCCAGTGCGGCTAGCCAGGACACGTACATTGATATTGCCCTTAGGAAGGGAATACTCAGAGTATGACCGGTTCAAATCAGTTCAGTTCACACTGGAACGACAGGGTTTTAGATAGTCACAAGTTGTCGATAGCCTAGACATCCAAGGTCATGGAGGGAGCTCCATCGGTTCAGTCTGTACAATAGCTCGAAATATAGGGTTATAGTTGTCAAAATCGAGGGACGCAAGGATGAGTATATGCGATTTCAACGCCAAGTACTTCTAAGGCACTAGTTGTGCCAAACGCTACGGCTAGTACATCCATCTACGATGTATCGTAATAGTGTACACTTCTTGGGCCAGTGTTCTCATCGACATGGGAGCATCACATTCATTCATTTCCTTTGCATCCGCATTAACATTGGGCCTAGAGGTAGATATTTTGGGTAGTACCTTGTGTGTAGAGACCCAGTAGGTGGGAGAACCATGTTGAAGAAAATTTACAGATCTTGTGAGATCGAGATTGCCGACCATCATCTAGTATTTGATTTTATCATCCTTGACATGGCCACCTTCGATGTCATCCTTGGAATGGATTGGTTGACTACCTATCGTGTGCACATAAATTCTGATCGACATAGAGTGTTTGTTGGTACACTCAAGGGTGATTGTTTTTACTTTTTGGGCAACTAGGACAATTGTTTGATACCTTTACCTTATGACTTGCAACGTCACGAAAGTCTGAACTTCCTTTTTTAACCCTCTTGATGAGCGAAGTAGATACCACCCGAGGGGATCTCCCTCATATTGCATGTGAGTTTCTTGATGTGTTCCCTAATGATTTATTTGAGCTACCACCACGACGAGAAATTAAATTTTCTATCAATTTTGTTATGGGAACTGTGCCTATTTTTATGGCACCATATCATTTTGCGCCAGTTGAGTTATAGGAATTAAAGGTATAACTTCAAGAATTGCTAGACACGGGTTTCATACACCCAAGCACTTCACCATTGGGAGCTCTAACTTTATTTTCTAAGAAGAAGAATGGATCTCTACGATTGTGCATCGATTATAGCCATTATTACTCTAGCCATCTTTTGAAGAGTCCTATTTTTCAATTCAACAATCCTATTTTGTTAGGGGGGTTTGGGGAGTAGAGAAATTGTCAAAGCCCAAACTCCAAAGAAACCAAAATCGATGAACAAAACTAAGAAAAATCGATAATCATACAAACTAAACTTTCCATTTGATCAAAAGAATCCCAAGATGGGAATAAAGAGTTGAAGAGAAGACCTCTAAGACCTCAATTTAAACATAAAACTCACCTAAAGATGGGTTTTAAAGCAAGAAGAAATACGGGTTTCAAAAATGGAACAAAACAAAAAAAATTTGCAAAACTACCCAGACTGCTCGAGCTGTCTCAAGACCAATCAAGCGGTCTAAGACTGCTCGCAGCATCACAAGACCTGCAACAAGAAATCGAGAGTCCCAAAACACCGCTTGATAGATCGCTCGAATGGGCTGGCTCTAGACCTCTTTTTCAAACACAATTTTGAAAACCCCAAACTCAATAAGCATGATCTTGAACCAAGGATGAAATCAAAGACTTTTATAATTCATGTATTTAATGAAAAAGAGGACAAAAAAACTATAACCCAAGGACTTAATCATTCCCAAAACATTCTACAACTGGAGAATCATAACAAATATCCACCCAAAACCTTTTCCTCGAGGGCATATCCGATAACATGGATTTAAAGGAAACAAGACATTGGTCTTATGACCTTATAACATTTAAGAACTTAAGTACCAAACAACATAGTGTGCTTTACATGATCCCAAAACTTAATTACATCTCATAATAAAACTACTTCATCAAACTCCTAACCAACATTCAAGATTTTACAACTTCATGCCAAATGATCATCTCGTGTACCTAAAAACATTTATTTAAAACAACATGAGATGGGACTCAATAGGAATTTAAAACCTATGTATGAATGGATACATGAAATGCAATAGGCAAGAGTGTATAATATCAATACAATCAATTTACTGAAAATAGTTTTCCTCCAAAACTTTGATTCTTCTAACCCATTTCCTTCAAATTCACCACAGGCTCAAACCACTATCGAAACCCAATTTCACAAGCCTCAACACTTAACATTTCATAATTTAGGTTTACTTAAGTACCGACATGTCACCCTCTGTAACAATTGGCGTTAATAAATTCCTATACGTTACCCTCATTACCGGGCCGCTTTAAGGCACTTATAGGAAACCCTTATATAGGTTTTATAATTAGTCACACAATTACACACCTTTACGGATCAATCAAAGGGTAAGGCACCCCTACACTTTTTTACTGGATTAACTGGGTAGGACAACCAATCATGCGCATATTTTTGGTCGTTCACCGAAAAGTTATTCAAACCCACATTGTTCACATCTCATTGCCCCAATACAAAATTAAACCATACAATTCACCCAAAAATCAACCACGTGTATATAACCTCTATTTTATGGATTTAAATATAACACAACCAGCAATTCTAACCCACAATCATGAACTCATTTAATTATAAAACTCAATAACACCACCAACTTAAAACTCATTAGAATCTTATTTTCAACAAGACAAAGTCAAAACAAAACCCTTTTTCAAATTTAAACACATTCAATACCTCATTAGCTTTATCTCATCCAACTCACACATGCTATACACATCCAACAAAAACTAAGGTTTTGATCTTTCAACAACATCATGGCATTTTAATGAGAACCAAAACACCAAGTTACATATTCATGGAAAAAGTTCATAGATGGTTTGGAATCCTACCTCGGAGTGTTAAAAACTTAAAACTTTGGTTTACCCAAAACACCCCAAACTCGTCAAAACAAGAATTCGTTTGATTGGTTGCATAGCCCTCGTCGAGTGGGTCGACATTAGTTCTCGTGGCATCGCGAGATCTAAGAGTATAACCCTCAAACTTGAGGAGAAGAGAGAGGAGCTCAAAGATCTCCAATGAAGGGGAGAGAGAGAGAGAGAGAGAGAGAGAGAGGGAATGAATCTTGCAAGAGAAGTTGCACCGATGCCAAGGCCACTACCCACTAAGCCTACTTTAGCCCCCGACAGACCACTCGAGTGGTCTAAAGAGTGTTCAATCGGCCCTGTCTAGAAAGAGTTTTTTTCACCCTTTTCTTTTTATATCGAAATGCCCAAATTGACCCGAAGTTAATATTTAACACATGAAAACATTATATAACATTAATCCATTCAAATTAAAATGAAGCCAGGTCCCAAAGAATTCATGTTTGATTCCTCTTTCATCACAATAATTCTAAAGTTCAAAATTTTAAAACTCTCTCCCCTGATGTGTCATACCCCCTCTCCAGGGACATGAAAACCAAAAAATTAATGTAACTTAAAAAGGTCAATGGGAGTTTTTATACGGCCCAATACTGAAAATAATTTATTCATAGGATCAAAAGTAACTATACATGTTAGGGATACACTACCCCATATATTCAAACCAGCATACGTTTAACAAAAACTTCATATCTCTTGACAATTACTAAAAAACAAGTAAAACAACATATCATCGGATCTCGAGCTTAGCCCTACAAAATCGACGACTGTGGTGGGCTAACTTCTGGCCCTTCTCACTATCAGCAATCACAAAGGTTACAAGAGAGTGCATTTGGTATTATAATAAAAAAGATATAAAATAGTCAATTCATTTATAGACACTAAAACATATGCTTTTCACAAAAGACATAAAATACGACATTTTCTTTTCACAAAATCTCACAACACATGAAGAATTTTCTCAATCTTTTGTAAAAATCACTTTAGGCTCAACAATCACAAATCATGGAATTCACTGTTTCATACTCAAAAGTAAAGTTTTTCGCATAATCCCCCCATTCAAAATAATTATGTCTCATTCACAACTCAAACCCAATAGTGTTCAAGTAGTTGTTAACCTCACGATCAGGAGTTTCGATGATATCGTAATCTCAATTCTCAATACACGAATCGCAACATGATGAAATGAGAGCTACTCTCCACCAAGTACGATTGGTATATGCCATAACCCGGGACTTAGTCCGAAAGCGCTCAACGAAAAACCTCCCTTATAGGGACAAATAAAACTTATAGTTAGGTAACTTCCCCTAACGGGATATAAATGGCCAAAAACCCTTGTAACTTGGCACTTCGAAACTGCATGTCATAACATTGATAATGTCATCAAAATCCTTATTTCACACATGCATGCTTTTTCAAAAAAATACAGATAGCATATTTAAAAATCTCACAGCATTTGAATATTAAAGATCATGCTCTCACAATATTCACATGGCTCGAACATGGGTAATAAAGCAAGTCTACCTCAGGATATGTGTTTATCTTGAGAGGTGGAGCCATAAGTTAGAGGAGTATCAAGCAGTCTTACATAACTGATTCTACCATGGAGGTAGAGTACGTGGCAGCTTCTGAAGCAGACAAGAAGGCCATTTGACTCAGTAATTTCCTACTAAATTTAGATGTGGTGCCTTCAATACAGTCAGCTATTACACTTTATTATGATAATAGCAGAGTGGTTGCAAATTCAAAGGAATCAAGAGCCCACAAGAAAGAAAAGCACATCGAGCGTAAATATCACCTGATACGAGAGATTGTACGGATGGGTGATGTTACTGTGACCAAGATTTCATCAGAAGACAACCTTTCAGATCCTTTTACAAAAAACTTACTGGCTAATACTTTTGATAGTCATGTAGAGGGCATAGGAGTCAGATATATGGTAGCATGATTTTGAGTATAAATGAGAGATTGTTAGGATTGTATACTAAAAATTATGGTTTTAATTTTATTATTTTATTTTATTTTTTAATAAAATTAGTTTTTATTTTATGAGAATCTTAATGAGCAATGTATGTACTTCATTATTTATTTAATGTTGTACATAGTTATCTTTTATTCTACATAGTATTCAATTTAGTCTGTAGAGTTCGACTTATACACAAAAGACTAGATTGTCGGTTCTTGTAGATTATAAGTTTTTAGTTCACAGTTTAGATAGAATTGGCACACCATTGGTACGACTGTAGCACAATATTTTAGTAGATCTATCTTGATTACAGGGAACGATAATTGTTTTGACAATTGTTCCGACTCAATGTGTTAGTATACTTTGTGTGTATTAAACAAGACCAAGTTGGGATAATTAATTTTATACTCGCTTTATAAATTAATTTGCACCCATGGTTACTAAGAGTGCTTATGTTTTTAATTTCGAAATAATTATTATTTGCGTATATTTAATATTTGTTTTTTTGATTCATTAGAGGGTGCAATCTTGTATGGGTTAATAATCTCAGTGAGTTGGATAGTAATATTAATTATATGGTAAATATTAATTATTGACTGAATTTACGTCCCAAATAATTGAGATTGATGATGCCCCCTTAAAGAAGCTTATAAATTTTGATTGAGCCAAATTCTGTAGGTGAATTTTATAATCCGACAATCAAATAAGTTAAGCGAAAAATGGTTAATGAATGTTCTAAGAAGCGAATTAAATATAATTGTCAGTAATTTAATTTAATCGGCGAGTATTTGTAATCTTAATGTGGAGAGAATAAATAAGCATTTAATAACAGAAACTTGAATACTACGATTTTGAGAATAAGGCTCGGAGTACAATTATAATTCTTTAGTAGAATAAATTATAATTTATATTTTTTATGAGATTGCTTCTAGGTTGAAATAGGATTTCATAATTACATTAAAAATATATGTCTTATTTATTCCATAGGTCCTTGCTGTTATTCAGTTAATGATTAGATAGCTAGGGTTTTCACGTTATTTGAAAATCCTAAGCCTAATCAAGAAGGTTTTGAATAGCACGATGGATTAAAGCACATACTTTGCTCATGTTTAGCATTCGAGAATACAGTAGAAGGCTTGTGTCGAAGATTTGACTTGAAGTCCAAAATCACGACTGATCGTTGATTGAGAATTGTTGTAGCAACCAAAATGATCCAACTAGATTTCAAAATGTATAATCCTAAAACTAACTTTGGGAGTATTATCGAATTTTATTTTGATTGTTTGATGTCAAAAGTTTTAATCTGGAGCCTGTTTTGGCGTTTTCATGTCTGAATATTCTTTGACTAAAATTATAGACATAATCTTAGGATCATGACAGTTTGCCCCAACAATGGCTCCAATCCTCTCAAAGGTATTCCTATTTTATGCATAAAAAGGGACACCTTCAATATACATCCAGACTCTCCTTGTTACGTTTGTTACCCTATAACTCCATTCATGCACCACTTCAGGCCAACGATTCAATCAATCTCTAGCACCCTCAATAAAGGATCTTTTCTCCTCAGGATCTACGAACTAAATGAGCACTTTGGATCTGCCCATAGGTTTGACACTGATCCAAAACACCCCTTCGGCTATCATGTCCTCTTGGATAATAGTCGTGTTCTTTTGATCCCTAACAATTCCCACAACAACTTTTAACCCATTCCTCTTCTACCTCTTCAGCCTCATTCTCAACTAACCTATTTCTTGAGTTATCCTTATGGGATACTAACGTGGAGGTGTGACTTACTCCCTTGCTGCTATGATGACCCTTGTAGGTAGGTCTTCTTGAAGTTCAACCTTTCCCCCTGTTCATCCCCTCCTACACCTTGGATAACACCAACTTTTTATTCAAGCACCATACCGCATGGTAGTTAATAATGGCTTTTGACGCATCTTGATGGTCCTAGAATCTCACAAAATCAAACTTTGAGTTGCTTTGTTGTCTTCTCCACTTTAGGATAAATACATTTGCTACACACCCACATTGACTAAAAAGCCTTTGCAACCACTCTTGATCCACTTGATTCAGGATATGATCAACAAAAATGGTGGCTACCTTATGCTAAGATCTTGTGACTCCATAGAACCTCAGCCGTTGATCTCACCCTTGTCACCCTCACTACTGCCAAAGCCTTTGGTGTTGAACAGTTCGTATTACAAACTCAGGTTGTTAGTTAGACCATTTCATCAAATAGGTGATGTGCGGAGGTTGGTTCAAGAATAACCAATCTGATGATACAATAAGGAAACCCCAACAACCCCTTAATCAATTCATCAAACACAAAATCGAATCCAAAATTATAAGTTATCGGGGAAAATCAAACCTTACCGCAAAAAACCTTAGCTAATCTTTAGGGCTAAATCTTTTGATCTTCTATTGTTATTGAATGTAGGACATCTCATCTTTATCTGATGGAGCAATCGAACTTTTCTTTCTTTCATTTGATTAGCATCTCAACTTTGCGTACCCTTCTTGCCTCAACTCCCTTGTTCTCAAGAATTTCAACTTCAAACTCGAAGCAAGAAGAACTTTGGTTCTCATCAGCGCAAGTGGGAGTGGAAAATCCACCGCGGTTGGCTGCGCATGACAAGCGGCAGTGACGATCCGGCAGGCCATTGAGGGGGTTAAGGCCCCTAGAGCTGAGCAAACACCGATGGTTGTAGTGAATGTTGGCGAAGGTTATGTGGAAGCCTTTGAAATGGAGTCCATGCAATTTATTCTCAATGGATTCATGGCATTACTAATTAGTAACACAACAATTTGCTTTAGCTATTGGGTAGGAAGTGGTGACTTGTTTGGATAGCTTCATATTTCTCTCTCACTTTTTTTTTAAATTTCTCAATTTGAATTGTGGTCTCAAATGGGGAGTGTAGAATGATATTTATAGGCAAAATGAAGGACAAGTGGTGTTTCACGTGGAAGTTTGCATGATTCAGGATTACCAAGTGGCATTTCTTGGAGTATTTTCTTCCGTGTGAATTTTTCGATGTAAAATTTTTGTTTTGAAAAAATTTCAAAATTTTGGTTTATACTCTCAATGTTATTTTATGAATTATTGTATAACTAGAATTATCACAAAAGTTTTCAAAATACATAATATAGTTTTGTTTCAAATTTATTGATTACCGATAATTTATAAGATGTAAGATTTTGAGTCTCCATTTTAAAAATTAAATATAAGGTTTTTTTTTTCCAGGAATGGTATTTCGAGTTTCACGACTAATTAACTATTAATTAACTATTTATTTATTTTTTGTTAATTGTCGAATACTATACTTACTTAAGTAAATCGCTTTCAGAATATTCACCAGTTGGGTCATCTTTTCTAGAAGAACACTATATTTGAAACGTATTCTTATTTCTATTGATTTCTAAGGTTTAAGTTATTACATGACCACTCCTCATACAAGTGATGGTGTACCCCTTTTTATTTGGAGTTTTCTGGCAAATAGTCTTGAACCATCCATATGCATCAGACTTTTCTCTTAAGAACCCAACTCAAGTAGATTGAGAATAGTCATTAACCATGACTTGGATACATCGTTTGTCACTTAAACTCTCGATTCTAGAAGGATCCATAAGGTTCATGTAAATTAACTTAAGGGTTGTGTCTAATGGTAATTACAAGATTGGTCCTTTTGTGTGGACATTTAGTTTATTTTCCTTTTTGGTAGTCACCATACTCATGACCCTTACTACTTGCTAACTTAGTAATGCCTTTCACAAGATTCTTGCTCGTTATTTTGGTCAACTCACCAAAGTTAACGTGCTCCAAGCGTTGGTGCCACATTTCAATTTCATCGAGTAAGATTCTATTGCAAACTTTGTCAATTTTTGCCATAATACAGTAGCAGTTATTTGATGATCTAACACCTTCAACAAAACAAGTACCAAAAGAGTCAATAATAAAACATTCATTTTAAGTAAATTGCACATTATACAAATTATCATAGAATTTCCCAATACTCAAAAGGTTGGCCTTCAAACCCTCTACATAGAAGACGTCTTCCAATTTGGGAAGACCAGAAAACTTGACAACTCCTTTACCTATAATCTTGCCTTTTTTTCCATCCCCAAAAGTCGCATTGCCCCAAAGTGTACTTCAAATGAAGTAAATAGAGACTTGTCTTCGATTATATGTCTCAAACACCCACTATCCAAATACCACAAGGAAGTATCATGAATTTTCAAAACAATATGAGCAACAAACCAAACATTTTCCTTTCTTCTCCAAAATTGTTTATGAGATTGGTTAGTGGAGTTCTTAACTTCTTGTGATTTTTCTTTCTTATTGTTGGGAACAAAAGGTTGGTGAAAAATGTCTTAAGCCTATCGGACTTCATGTCCTTATCACGAAAGGTGTCACCAAGAACTTTAGCCAATTAGTGGACTTCATTAAGAAGGTAAGAAGATTGCTTAGAAAGGTCATTTAAATGATTGAGAATATGGCCATCTTGAATCACCAAAGGTTTTTTGGGTTGATTGATTGGTCTTCCCATGAAGGCTTGGCTGTTGGGAAAGGTTTTCGAGATAATCTTCTTCATAAGCTTAAGGCAATTAGGTCTTACGTGACCTTGAACTCTGCAATGGTGACAAGTGGGCACACCCTTTTTTTCTTTTGGACTTGTCTTTTACTTTTGACACCTAAACTTTGAGGAATGGAGGAAGTGGAAGTGCTAGAGGCACTAACCATTAGAGGGTGCAATCCTTTACGGGTTTGTAATTCAAGTGAGTTGGATAACGGTCTTAATTATATAATGGATATTAATTATTAACGAAATTCACATCCCATGATTGGGATTGATGGTACCCCTTAAGAAAATTTATAAGTTTTGATCATGTCAAACCCTGCAGGTGAATTTTATAATCCGGTATGTCGAATAAATTAAGCTGAAGGTGTTAAAGATTTTTTGAAGAAATCGATTAAATAAAGATGTCATTATTTTAATTTAATCCATGGGTAACTATAATCTTAATGTGGAAGAGAATAAATAAGAATTTAATATCAGGAGCTCGAATAAATCGATTTTGAGAATAAGTCTAGGAGTGAAATTATAAATCTCTAGTTGATTGAATTATATTTTATGTTTTTATAAAATTACTTATGGGTTAAAGTAAAATTTCATAATTATATTAGGAGCCCACATTTTATTTACTCCAGAAGTCCCTATTATAATCTATAAAAATGCAGTAATAAACCCTGACCACTAGATTCAGTCAATTTGTCTTCAAAATTAGAGTTTTCACATTTTTTTGAAAACTAAGTATAGCCAATTAGAGTTTGAAGAACACAAAGAATATAGTCCACACTATAATTGTGTTCTTGGGATTTAGGAATTCAGCAGAAGGCTTGTTTAAAAAATAGACTACCAGTCAAAAACTACAGCAGTTTATAGACTAGATAATGTTGCAGGAAACGAAATCAAATCTAACAGATTTTGTAGATATAATTCTATCTAACTTTTGGAGTTATACCAGGCTTATTTTTTTTATTGTTCAATATCAAAAAGTTTTAATCTGAAGCCTATTTTGGCTCTTATTCGTCTGGATTTTTTTAAACTTGATTCATATAGATTACCTAAGGATTTTGGTTTTGGGCCCAACAGCACTGTCATTGGTTCCACGTGATCATGTTTCCTAACAAGGGTGTGGCTCGGTGAGATCTTCATCTAATGCTAGCTCAACCCTGGAGAATTCGTCAATAAAGTCAGCCAATACTTGGGCCTTGATAGGTGTCCTGGGCTAGAAACTAATATCGTGCTCTCCCAGCTCGATAACCTATTTCATTATTCTTCCAATTAGGTCAGCTTTAGAGAATAGAGCTTTGAGAGGATTTTGGTGAGAACAACCATTGAATGTGCTTGAAAGTAAAGCTGCAGCTTTTGTGAAGCAATAATCAATGCGTAGGCTAACTTCTCATGGGGCAGATATCTTGTTTTTGAACCCGTTAACGTGTCACTCTTGTCTCTAAAATAGGAAGGCAACTTGATGATTCGAGAAGACGCTTCACTCCTCTTCTAACTCAATTCACTCTTAAGGAAGTTCCTTTCCTTTTCTAAGGATCTAAACTTCAACTTGATTTTTAGTTTGTCTTTCTTGAGTCTAAGACACTCTTCAATGAGCTCATTATAAGCTTCGTGAATAGACCCAATTTCATCTTCGTTATTAGCCTCATCCTCTTCGCTAGTATCACCTAAGGACTCAACGCCTATGAATTCATCTGAAGTACAACTCTCACTTGAGGGCTCGGTATCGATGGAGGATTTACGGTGATCAAAAGGTTCAATAGTGGCCACAAGAACGGTAAAATTAGATTTTTCAACCTTATCCTCAGATACACACTCATCCATTTTTTCATCCTCACTATTTTCATCCCACGTGACGATAAAATTATTTTTTTTTTCTTCTTATGAGTATTGTCACACTCGACTTGAATGTGGCCAAACTCATGATATTTATGATATTGGATTTCTTGGGGGGTTTTTTGGAGCTCGGGGAGGTACCCAATTTGTTACTTCTACTTGGAGTGAATTTTTTTGGAGAAGGAAAGCTTGTGTGAAGATTGGTTGGAACTATTTTCCTTTTTAAACCTCACAAACTTTCAAAATTTCTTGGCATTGCCAATTCTTCCTCATCAAAATCCTCTTAATCGTCATTACTCTTAAGGGTGTCAACATGAGTGGATTTCAAGGTCTTCCTTTGCTAGAGCTAAAATAGGTTTTCTTGGAAGAGAGATGATTAATATCATAGGTTTGAAGTTTGCCCACCAATTCTTCAACTTTCATAGAGTCATTGTTATGACTCTTCTCAATGATGGTAACCTTAGGTCTAAACTTCTCCGGAAGGGACCTAAAAATTTTATGAACAACCATAGAGGACGAGAGAGGCTCACCTTGACTAAAAAGGAATTCACAATCTCACTCAACTTTCCATGGAAGTGGTCAAAGGTTTCACTCTCGATCATACCCAACTATTCAAATTTAGTTGTCAACATTTGGAGTTAAGAGGTTTTCACTGTACCCTCATGTGTAACTTATAAGATATCTCACGCTTCCTTGGCGGTGTCATATTGTGAAATATGACTAAACTCACTCGGACTGAGAGCGTTGTGAATGGCATCTAATGTCTTGTAGTTACAGTCTGAGCACTCATTGTCTATGACGGTCCACTCAGTGTAGTTTTAACCTAACTACTCTAGTTGTAGCATCTTCAATAGTGGGTGGCTCATACCTATAGAGAATGGATCTCCAAACTCAAATTCCCATGGAATTTAGGAAGGCTTTCATCTTAGCCTTCCAATAAGGGAAATTGTTGCCATCAAAGTAGGGAGACCTAGTGGTAGAGATATCCTCTTGACACTACTTCGAATTATAGCCAATGAAGGATCTAACTCTGGCGGTGAGGCAAACTATGAGAGAACCTAAAGAAACAACACTAATTGAAAAAACTATAACCGAAAAATTGACCCTAGAGGGGGTGAATAGGCCAATTAAGAATTACTTTTTAAAAAAATAAAAATATGAAATTCTCTTACAACAATGGTGTATAAGAAATGCATAAAACAAAACACTAAAAAAGAGAGACATGAGATTTAACGTGAAAACCCTAGTGTATATAAGCAGGATGAAAATCACGACACCAACACATAAAAATTCACTATGAATCAACAAGAGTACAAGAACAAAACGAGAAAGGAATTACAACCATTATCCAAATGTAGACCTAACTCCGCTTCTTGACTTAGCTTCCCGAGCACCTTTTTGATTCCATAGCAACCACGAGCTCTACGTCTCGATCTCCATTTGGCAACTGCTTTGAATCAATTTAGCCTAGTGTGTGATGGATGAAAAGATGAGTGTATGTAAAAAAATGTGATTTTTAAAAGTACACAACCTCGAGAGCAATGGTAGCCTCCTTAAATGTTTAGAAAGAATCCCTAAAACCTAATGGATGAAAATGTTATAGCATATATACCAAAACGGTCTAGACACATGATTGGACCAAAAATTGTGTCTGGGCGCTCAAGCACCTAGTGAGCGTAATGCGAATGCATTGACTCAGGGCCGGAAAGAGCTCAAGCGCCATCCGAGTGCCTTTAAGCGCTCTGATGAAGCACTTGAGCACTCAGTGACTGCTCTGCAAGCACTGCTCTTTGTAAAAGAGGGATCTCTAAGGCCCTCAAGTGCCTAATGAGCGCTAACCTCTGGAAAAGAGGCAAGGAATGGCAATAGGGTGGGGTGGGGCGGGGCGGGGCCGGGGATTAGTTCACCCATCCCCGTTTTCTATTTGATCGGGGTGGGGACGGTAGAAAATATTGGGAAAATGGCAAGGAATGAGGCGAGTACGAAAATATTTCGGGTATAATTTTTCAGATTTAAAAGAGTAATATTAATAAAGTTATAAATAATATAATAAATAAAAAATAATAGTTGACGAATTAATATAACTAAATATACAAAATATACAAAATAAGAAAGAAAAATTAGAGATAAATATAATATTTTAA
>JAOTRH010112034.1:0-15279 GCA_034768845.1 Heliamphora exappendiculata | reverse complement strand
CGACCCCCCACCCCCGATCGGGGGAGAGATAGAGACGAGGTGACCGGCGGCGAGGGGTCGCCGGTGGTGGTGGTCGGCGTGGGCGGCGGCAACGACATCGGAGGTAGCCGGGGGTGAAGGGCAAAGGATCGGGGGTGGGGGGTCGTGTGGCGCCGATTTTTTCTTTTCCCTCTCTTTTCTTACTCCCTCACCCAGCACACTCAACGTGCTGAGTTGGATGTCCACGCCAGCATCTGTGATTGGATCGGTGTTTCACGTTTGTGCACTTAGCTTTTTCCCTTCTTAAAGTGCTAGCTATCTTTTTCCAAACATTCCCCATTGTTTCCATAACTTTCTCTCTCTTCTCTAAATCATCTCCTTCCTTCTGCATAAAGCAACCTTTGTACTTCTCTTCCATGGCCTCCAAGTGTGCTAGTGCTACTTTGAAAGACACTCACAGTGCTGGGAACAAAGTCAAGGAGTTGATTTTTGAAAAGAGACCTTCAACTTTCCATCAGACTTTTATCCCCGCTGCTTCTGGTTTTTCCTTTACGACCATTAAGCGATTCGTCTTAGGGCCAGCCTTTAAAGATCAATGCCCAACTTACCTCTCCCACTACTATCCTTTTGGTTTCTCTTTTATGACAATCAAGCGATTTGGCATAGGGGCAGCCTTCAAAGATCAATGCCCAACATACCTCTCCCACTACGTTTGAAACGTTATGGTAGAAAGCAACATGCGACTTTGAAGGACACGATCCGTTGTGGATTCTTACATCCACCATTTTATATAGGAATAAAGGTGCTCTTAGCTCGACATTGTTTGTTCTGTTTCACTAGAACTCTCGATTTTTTGTTGGGTTGTAATGCGAATAGTCCACGATGGAGCTCGAGTAGAAAGTATTGATTCATTTCTCAGGGGCAAGGATCTAGGGTTAATGCCAATCAATAAATTGGAACAACTTCGTAAGTATATCTTCGATATAGAAATTGAAAGGGTTCCAAGTTTCCAATCCAAAAGGAAAATTTCTTAGAACCGCCGTCAAAGATCAATGCCCAACATACCTCTCCCACTACTATCCTTGTATGGAAGGTAATCTACCTTTCTCTTCATCTACTCCGTCCCGGGACTGATAATTCAAGAGCTACTCTTGCATTACCCTTGAAGTGATTACAATGATGGGGTTGGGCGCCTTGCTATTTCAAAATGGGAACTATGAAAAATGACTAGAATCTATGATGCCATCATGCTTAGTCAATCCCCCTTCAAGCTAGATAAAGCTCTCATGTGGCTCCTACCCTGCAAGACCTAGGCTTTCTTGCTAGCTGGCCTTTGCCCTCGTGAGGAAGAACCTAATGCTTTGATTTCTTGCAAGAATATCCTGTATACCTATCACAAGCCAAAGAATTTGCCATGGGTCGTCTACCGTCACAGACTCTGAGCACATCTCCTTCTTTATTTATTGGTTGAACAATTCATTTTTTGTGTGCCTTCCACAAAAATAACTAAGGACTTCTACTGAATTGGCTTAGACTTTGGCTTTAGGCCGAAAGCTCACTCCAGCACCCTCATCCTAGCTTACTTGTACCAAAAACTGAAAGAGATCGTTGTTAGTCATTTTTCCTCAAGTTCAGGCCCTATTTGGCTTCTTCAGATGTGGTTGTGGAGTTACATCCCTGAGTTCCGTTTTGTCATACCATCAGGGCGACAATTAAATGGCCTTAGTCTTTTCCCTCTTGAACCAAAATCCCATTCTTTCGATGATTGCTTCCACTTCTTTTATGATGGTCTGGTTATTCACCCGAGTAGGTCTTAGATGACATCTCTCAGAACTTTTGCTCCCTTCTGGCTTCAAACTCCAACCTCTCAATTATAGGAGGATAACCAAGAACAAAATGATGTGTGGGCTTGTTTTTTCGTGCACGATCTGCCTTTCAGTTTATGCTTTACCCTGAACAATAACAAATGTAGGGCACAGTTCTACAACCCTTCACATCTTGCTAGACAATTCAACCTCACACAATTCATTCCTCTTCCCCCATTCCATTCCTAGAATTCCTTTAGTGGTCGCCCTATCTTGGGGATGGACGAAGTCGAGGCTGCTAGCCACACCCACCCCGTATTAAAAAAGTATTTTCAACTGATTGTCTTTGATGAAATCCTAGAGTCCACCTTAGATTTTGATACATGTTGGGCTTCTTCATATCCAACAAGTTCCAAGTGACAGTAGACATTGCAAGAGTCAGGCCTCCCTCACAATTGTTAGGATGGCACATTAGCATGGTATACAACATGTGCGTGGAAGATTTTTTGTGATTCAGTTTCTAATATTTCTTTTGTAAATATTTTCTGTTAGTTTCTGTTAGCTTCAGTTAGTTTTAATTAGGAAAGTTAGTTGTGAGCTGGCATGTTAGTTGAGAGCAATATTCAATTAGTTGTAAATTGAGTTGGTGAGGGAGTGCAAGTCCAGTGATATGGAAAGAGAGTTGATTTGTATCTAAAGAAATAAACAAAGAATAACAGAGCTAAAAAGCTCTCAGGAGTTTTCATGGAAGAGTATTAGTGTTGTTAATTGCAGTTGGTACTAGATTTTTCACATGGTATCAGAGCCTTATGAATCACAAGTTCTAGAATGCGATCTTGAATTTTTGAATTCGATTATGATTGGAGAATGATCCATGGCTAAACCGATGAATACTACGTAATCTTCAACTACAACCAAAGTCAATATAATGAAGGTAAATTCGCCTGCTTCGCTCATCTTCTTGATCTCTAATATCCACTCATTTGTGACAATCAAGCTTGATTCAAACAACTATGTTCTGTGGAGAACTCAAATGCAAAATGCATTGCGAGCAAATAACTTCATTGGATATGTTGATAGATCAATCTTGTGTCCATTGCCTAATGCTCTAGATCTACCTGATATATTAATATTTACACCTAATGCTTCACTTTGGAATGTTATAGACAGCCAATTGTTATCTTACATTACTGCTACAATCTCTGCAATGACTTTTTCACATGTATTAGGGCTCAAACATGCTTGTCAAGTATGGCAAGCTCTCGAAAACAGGTTCAATTCTGTCTAAATCTCATATTCACGATTTAAAAAGGGCAACTGTTCAATCTTAAGAAAAATTCGACAATGGAAGCATATATTGATTTTGTCAAAGAATGCGCCTACAAGTTAGCATATGCTGGGTCCTCTGTTGCAGAGGTAGGTTTAGTTTTCCATAGATTGAATGGCCTTCCGTCAGAGTTCAACTCATTAAAAACCACCATTCGTGTAAGAGTGGAACCTCTAAAATTTGAAGAGTTGTGAGTTTAGTCAATGCTGAGGAAGTCCATTCTATGAGAAATGATGATAAACAGTCAGATTCAAATTCAGTATTTGTTGCAACTCAGAAAGATATTAAGCCACATATGTTGCCTTACTCTCCTTCACCTCTAGGATTTGCTTCTGGAATTGCTCATTTTCAATAGCAAATTCATGTGCCAAATCAACAAAATTCATCTATATTCTCTCCACAATTTCAAAATCAGCATGGGAATAATTTTAGAGGTTTCCCCGGCTACACTGGTTATAAACCAAGAGGTTTTCGTGGATTAAGGTTTGGTTCGAACAATAATTTTTTTTGTCAAATCTGTGAAAAGACAAATCACACCGCACGAGACTGTTATCATCGATTAAACCTACAATACTAGATGCCACAATCTGTCTCTCCAATGCAACCTCATCCTCAAGCTCATATTGCCCAATTTTCTCAACTTCTTTTTCCTTGTGAAAAATCTAGTACCAACTGCAATTAACAACACTTATATTTTTTCATGAAAACTCCCGAGTGCTTTTTTAGCTTTGTTATTCTTTGTTAATTTCTTTGAACACAGATCATCTCTCTTTTTATCTCACAGACTTGCACTTCCTCACCAACTCAATTTACAACTAACTGAATATTGCTCTCAACTAACATGTCAGCTCACAAACTAACTTTCCTAACTAAAACTAACTAAAGCTAACATAAACTAATAGAAAACGTTTACAAGAGAAATATCAAAACTGAATCATATCAGAAACTGAATCACAAAATATCTTCCACGCACATATTGTATGTTGTGCTAATGTGCCATTCTAACATCCCTCCTCAAACGAATAGGAGTATCAAAGATCATGAGTTTGGAAGCAAGCAATTGAAAACGACCACGGGATAACGCCTTTGTAAACACATCAACAAGTTGTTCTTTAGTAGAAATATGTTGAACAGAGATCTGCTTGGATAAAACCTTTTCGCGAATGAAATGATAATCCACTTCAATATGTTTAGTGCGAGCATGAAATACGGGATTAGAAGCCAAAGCAATTGCAGAGATATTATCACAAAATACCAATGGAGAAGTAGAGATGGAGATGTACAGATCTGTCATAAGCTGTTAGAGCCACACTAATTTAGCAGTGGTATGGGCCAAAGCTCGATATTCGGCTTCAGTACTCGATCGAGCCACAATAGGTTGTTTCTTAGCACTCCAAGAATCCAAGTTGGAGCCAAGAAAAATGCACAAACCAGAAGTGGATCTGCGATCTACAGAGTCTCTTGCCTAGTCAGCATCACAATAAGCAATGAACTGAAATGGCCTAGGAGTAAAACGAAGAACAGTATGTAAAGTACCCTTAACATAACGCAAAATTTTTTTTACAGCTGCAAAATGTTCATCAGTAGGAGCTTGCATAGCTTGGCACACTTGGTTGACAACAAAAGAGATTTCAGGTCTAGTAAGTGTGAGATATTGCAAAGAATCGACAATGCTTCGATACAAATGAGCATCATGAAAAGGAGTAGGAGAACCCGAAGCAATACAGGGCTTAATAGAAGAAGGAGAAGCACATGGTTTGCACTCAACCATACCAGCTTTAACAAGAATGTCAGTGGCATATTTGGTTTGACAAAGAAATATCTAAGAACCATCTTTGAGAATTTCCAATCACAGAAAGTAATGTAAATCACCCAAGTCTTTAATTGCAAATTTAAGCTTGAACTTGAGTAACAAATCAGTAACAAAAGAAGAGTTATTGGCAATGAGTATAATGTCATCGACATAAACCAATAACCAAGCCATACAAGCTCCTATTGATGAACATTTTGCAGCTGTAGAACGAATTTTTCGTCATATTAAGGGTACTATATGCTGGTCTTCGTTTTACTCCTGGACCATTTCAATTCATTGCTTATTGTAATACTGACAGAGCAGGAGACTCTGTAGACTGCAGATCCACTTCTGGTTTTTGCATTTTTCTTGGCTCTAACTTGGTTTCTTGAACAACTAAGAAACAACCTACTGTGGCTCGATCGAGTACTAAAGCCGAATTTTAGGCTTTGGCCCATACCACTGCTGAATTAGTGTGGCTCCAACAACTTATGGCAAATATGTACATCTCCATCTCTACTTCTTCATTGGTATTTTGTGATAATATCTCCGCGATTGCTTTGGCTTTTAATCCCGTATTTGATGCTCACACTAAACATATTGCAGTGGATTATCATTTCATTCGCGAAAAGGTTTTATCCAAGAAAATCTTTGTTTAACATATTTCTACTGAAGAACAACTTGCAGGTGTGTTTATAAAGGCGTTATCCCATGGTCGTTTTCAATTGCTTTCTTCTAAACTCATTGTCTCCAATACTCCCATTCGTTTGAGGGGAGATGTTTGTTAGAAAAGAGAGAAATGATACCGGAAAGCATGTATCTCATTGTGAGACATACACACGTATTTATTAAGCAAATGAGAGCTTACAGTAGATACTGTGGGCATCCCCGTAGGTTATTATTAATACTTAATGTATTAATACTGAATATATATTAACACCCCCTTAAGTTGGAATATAGATAGCAATCATTCCTAACTTGTTACAAATATAGTGAACCCAGGACCCGAACAATGCCTTAGTGAATACGTCAGCCAACTGTTCACTAGATCGAACAAAGCCAAAGTCGATAGTGCCATTCTTACACTCGTGGTGGATGAAATGATAGTCGATCTCGATGTCCCATTCTTACACTCGTGGTGGATGAAATGATAGTCGATCTCGATGTCCCATTCTTACACTCGTGGCAGTTGAAATGGCAATCGATCTCGATGTGCTTAATTCGCTCATAAAACACTGGATTAGTAACAATGTAGACCAGACTTATTGTCACACCATAACTTGATAGGACCCATAGGCGGTTCGTCTAATTCAGTGAGAAGCTGGCGAACCCACATGATTTTGGATGTTGCCAATGTCATAAACATGTATTCCGCCTCAACACTAGACCTCGACACCACATTTTGCTTCTTGCTTTTTTATCATACCAGGTTCCCACCAACAAAGACAGAGAACACTGATGTGGATCTCCTATCAATCGGGCATCCTGTCCAGTCTGCATCAGAATAGCCCTCGGTATGAACATGACCCTGATCACAGAACTGTAGACCCTTTTCCGGGTTAGAATAGAGGTACTGTAGGATACGAACTATTGCATTCCAATGAGAAACACGAGGATCAAACATAAACTGACTCACAATGCTAATAGGATAGTTATTATCTGGTATAGTCATGGTGGCTAAATAATTAAGTTTTTCCACCATTCTGCGATACCTGTTAAGGTGAAAAAATACGTCACCGTCACTGGAAAGAAGCTTCACACTCGGATCCATCGGGGACTCCGCACTTTTTGCATTCAGCAGGCCGGCATCGTGCAAAAATATCAATCACATATTTTCTCTGAGAAATAAAAATTCCATGCTCACCTCTGGTCACCTTAACCCCCAGAAAATACCGCAAGTACTCAAGATCTTTAGTTTGAAATTGTGTCTGCAGAAAGGCTTTTAGGCTACTAGTCCCAACACAATCATCACCAGTGATGACAGTGATGACAATATCATCAACATATAATGAGAAGAATACAGCCGAAGGCTGTCCGACGAAAGAACACGGTATGATCTTTGCCTGACTGCCACAGACCCAACTATTGCACCACCCTGATAAATCTCCTAAACTAGGCCCGAAGAGAATGTTTTAAACCATACAAAGAACGACAAAGGTGACACACTAGAGGTTGCTCCATATAAACTTTCTCATGAAGATCGCCATAGAGAAAGGTATTCTTGACATCAATCTGATAAAGTGACCAATTTCGAGTGGCAGCGAGAGAAAGAAAAAAGCGAATAAAAGTCATCTTAGAAACAGTAGAGAAAGTCTCGAAGTAGTCAATACCATAAGTTTGGGCATAACCTTTTGCAGCAATTCGTTCTTTCAAGTGAACCAAAGAGCTATCAGGATTCACCTTCATAGTGTAAATCCATTTGCAGCCAACTGCCTGCTTCCCGACAGGAAGAGAAACAAGATCCCAAGTGCCATTATTATCTAGGGCGTTCTTCCAACATAGCAGAACGCCAAGCAGGATGGAAGAGAATCTCTAAAACACTACCAGGAACTGCAGTAGTATCAACTGTAGAAATAAAAGCACGTAAAGAAGCTGACAAACCCTTATAGGAGTCAACATACCGGGAGTGATCTCGACAGAGACGATAAGGGCGACGGGCAGCAATAGAGGGCTCATTTATCGGCTGATCAACCGACGAGAGAACTGGCTTAGCAGGAGGCAGATCACGGAAGGGTGAAGCTGCAGAAGGTGAAGCTGCAGAAGGTGACACTGGGAGCAGCTCAGAAGGGGAGGCAGGAGTATTAGTTGTAATTTGAGAGATCAAAAAATTGGCAGACAAAGGGGAGGGAGGTGACTCACGACTTGGAGGTGGAATAGGAGAAGAAGGAGAATAGAATGGGGTCGACTCCAGAAACATCCCAAGATACAACAAATCGATGAAGTGCAGGCTGTAAGAACATCGAAAAAACACAAACATCGAGAAAACACCACCCAAGACAGTAGACAACATGCGATTAATAAGATAACAAGCTGTAAGAGCAGCCTCACTCCAAAAATGATGAGGAAGATGCATATGACATAGAATAGCACAGACTGTTTTCAAAACATGTTTATTTTTCTGCTCAGCTACCCCGTTTTTTTCAGGAGTATCAGAACACGACGTTTGATGGAAAATGTCATAACTCACTAGAAACTCCCTCGTGGCAGTAAATAGAAACTTTCCCCCATTATTACTACGCAAGACCCTAACACATGTATACCAAATTGGATTTGCACAGCCATACAAAATTGAGTAAACACAGATAAAACCTCATATTTATTTTTCATTAAATATAAAAATGTGGCATGAGAGTAATCATCTACAAAGCTCACAAAATAGTAGAAACCAAATAAAGAGGTGATCGAACTTGGTCCCCAGACATCAGAATGGACTAAGTGAAAGGGAGCAGAAGCTCTTTTATTGACTCGAGACTGAAAAGGCACACGTAGGTGCTTGGCAAAACGACACGACTCACACTCAATGGCAGACACATACTTTAAATTAGGGTACAAAATTTTAAGACTCGATAATGAATATCAAGGGCAGAAAAAGATACAATAGAATTCGCCTGAGCAGGAGCAGCATCGAGCAGGTACAACCCCCTAGAGACCCGTCATTTACTGATAATTCTCTTCATTGTAAGATCCTGAAAAATACAAGAATCAAGAAAAAATATCACGGAGCAATTCAAATCAGTGGTAATCTAGCTAATAGATAATAGATTAAAAGGATTTTTAGGATTATTAAGAGTTGGTATCGCAACACCACAACTCTCAACAGCTAAGGAAGAGCAGCCACCAAAATACCAGCATGACTAGGGGTTAGGGGTCAGCTTATAATCTGATAGAAAACCTGATGATTCAGCTATGTGAGCAGAAGCGCTAGAATCAATAACCCATACTTATAGCACACATGCAGTAGAATTTCCTGCAAAGGTAGCTACTGGTACCTCAGAAGAATTCGTACTCTGTCTAATCTGACTATACATATACTGGTCATACTCTGTAACAGTCATCTCAACAATTCGTCTGGTCGAACTGGAGGCCCCCTGAGGAGTTGGCTGGTTATAGTCTTGCTGGCTGAAATAAGATGTGGCGTTGGCCACCAGTGGGGGCTTCCCATGAAGCTTGTAACATTCACCGTGAATGTGTATTCGGATCCCACGTGGCACGTACGGGTCTCACGACTGCCATCACGATCCTCTACGACTGGACTTGTTACCACCGCCCCGACCGCTGCGGCTACCATGAAAACCTATTAAAATAGACTAATAAGAGGTCTCAACAAGAGATGTACTAGTACCACGAGACTCATCCCAATAGGATGCTCGGCTCACACGTCGAAATATCTCGAAGAGAAATGTCTGCCCCAGCAGGAAACTGAGATCGAGCGAAATTAAACTTGGAATCCAAACCGGCTAAGAAACCGGCTAAGAAGCACACCACCAAAAGTTGCTGCCTCTGTTGCTGAAACTGAGACAACTGATTTGTGAACGGGAGAAGGTGATCAAACTCATCAGCCAAAACCTTGAATTGCATAAAATGATCCTGAAGAGGCTTTCCGGATTGCTGGAATTGAAAGAAACCTTTCATGACATTATATAGGCAGAAGAGATCATTAGTGGCGAAATAGGTGGATTCTAACGAGGACCAGATCTCTCGCACCGTATCAGTGTTTGCAACCAAAGCCTGAACGAAAGGATCCATTGAGTTGAGCAACTGAGTAAATATCTGGGCATCATCCTAGGTCCAAGTCTGAAAAGTCACTGATGTTCGGGATGAAGGATCATCAAATAGGTGAAAATCCAACTCCATGCCTTGCAAAGACTTAAGAACACTTTTTTTCCCATAATGCATAGCCACTGGTACGCTGTCGTCCAGCTTCAACCTGGGATTCGTGGGTTCGTGGGTCACGGAATCCTCTGACATCCTTGTTCACCAATAAGGGAACTAAAAAATACCACAAAAAAAAACACTTCTCAATCCACACGGAGGTACACTAAAGAGTCACACCAGATCCCCTCACAGCATCAAACCAGCAGCAGACATCACTGTGAGAGAAAGAGAGACTGGCTGGACTGCTTAGAGATCTGTCAGAGGTCTAAGAGTGATCAACAAGGATCGAAAGGGCCCTACATAGATTGGCGAGGTCCTGGAGAGAGTCAACTGTGGTTGACGTTGGCCCTGAAAGGGTTGTCGGTGGCTGACGTCACCTTTGGAGGGGTTGACGAGGGTTGGCGCACGCTGTGGGCAAGCCGACTGTGGTCGGCGAGTGTTCCTGGAAGGCCGACGAGGGTCGGCGACGACTACTGGAGGGCAAACGATGGTCGACGAGGGGTTTGGTGGTCGGCAGCTAGGGCTAGGGTTTTTGGTTTGGCGGCTGGTTCTAGTGGAAGCAAGGGTTTCGTAGTGGCTAGGGTTTTATAGCTTTGATACCATGTTAGAAAAGAGAGAAAAGATTCGAGAAAGTGTGTATCTCATTGTTAGACATATACGTATTTATTAAGCAAATGAGAGTTTACAGTAAATACTGTGGGCATCCCCACAGGTTATTAATAATACTTAATATATTAATACTGAATATATATTAACAATGTTAGGATGGCACATTAGCACAGCATACAACATGTGTGTGGAAGATATTTTTTGATTCAGTTTTTGATATTTCTGTTGTAAATGTTTTCTGTTAGTTTCTATTAGCTTCAGTTAGTTTTAGTTAGGAAAGTTAGTTTGTGGGTTGGCATGTTAGTTGAGAACAATATTCAGTTAGTTGTAAATTGAGTCAGTGAGGAAGTACAAGTCCGGTGATATATTAAGAGAGATAGTCAGTATCTAAAGAAATTAACAAAGAATAACAGAGCTAAAAAGCTATTGGTGAGTTTTCATAGAAGAATATCAGTGTTGTTAATTGCAGTTGGTACTAGATTTTCCACCACAACCAGTAGACATTTCAAAAGATGGATATGAAGCTTTTGATATACAGCAAAAAAAAAAAAAAAAAGAAGGTACTTGTAATTTCCTTGGCTCTAATTTCATCGTGCTTAATGATCTTTAGGAAACTTCTCCTCCTCATAAACGCACCAAGAGCAACATTTGTTTTGGTTTGCCTATTAACTCTAAGAACGTAAACTACTTACTTTCCTGTTTTCACCCTTGCCCACGCTTTAAAATTCATAATTTCTAGATTCTTAGGAAATCTGTTCACCTCATGCTCACACTGATTCAGACCTTGCACCACTAACTTCTGTTGCTCATATGCCTTCAAAGCCTCTATATCAAAAGCCTCTAATTCGCTTTTGTACCGTATCAAAAATAATTTTTAAATCCTACAATTAAGAATTACTTAATAGAGAGTAATGGTTAAATCCAAATATCATTCCAATATAGATTGGAAGGCTAAGTCACAATTTTCTATAACTTAAAAATCTACTCTGACTTTTCAATCAAAAAAAGTTATTTGTTTATTAAACTAGAAACGAAAATTAAATAAACTGATAATAAATGTTGGATTTGAATAAGAGACAAATAAAATCTTTGGGTTTCAAATTCACTGTAACTAGTATCGTAAATTTGTTAAGATTTCATTCCTTTTACAAAGTTCAACGTAATCCAGCCCCAGCTATAAAGCCTGACACAAATGATCAAGAAAATAACATTTATCCAAACGTAGTAGAACCTATCTAATTAGCACGATTCGTTCTATCGCAGCATAGCATATCACGTTTGGGTTAAAACAAGAAGTGAAAACAATTGCATGATCTTGCATTCACAATCATAGAAAGCAAAATCAAAAACTAGATTAAAAACTTAAATTCTCGTTGATTCAAACTCAACGTCTTAAAATCATACAACAAAGTTGAAACTGTACTAAAAGAAACGAGACATCAAAACTACATTTACGTACCGAGTAGGGTTTTATCTAACCTTAAGACGAAGAAGTTTAGTTGGTCATGCTACGACATTGATCCATGTAGAGTTGATAAAGAATGGACTAAGTCTCTGTCTTCATCTTCTCTTCACTTCCCGAGCCTCAGTTGTCGCCTTTCTTTGCCTCTTTGAAGTCTAGAGTGAAAAGGATCCCAAGTTTTGTCCCTTAGCAGCCTTTTTATAGCCATGCTGCGCCTTAGGGTTTTAGAATTATGTGCAGCTTAAAATGCATGCCTAGTTTGAATGCACAATTGCTGAGTGTGGCAAGATGGTGAAGAAACAAGCTTGAAATGGGACAAAAAGTAGGAACAGAGGACAAAGTTGAGGCTTAATTTAGTGTAATTTATAGGAGTCGATTCACGCTTTTATGCATCGATCACACCCCTTATTTATACTTTGCTAGTCCTCAAGCAAAACAAAAAATAAAATACAAAAAAATAAAATACGAAACTAGACACAGTCCCACATGCAAATTGAAAAATTCAAAATAAAATTGCCCGTTAATCAATTTGCATAATTTTTTTGGTGATTACCATCTTATACATAACTTCCCAAAAACTTGAATTTAGTGTGTGTGAAGACAACTATGTGCCTCGGTATCATGCTTTTGTACAATTAAAGTTTGAATTTCTGTCAAAATTATATTTCGACTTCAATTTCCACTTAGTTCACTCATAATTAAACACTCGGAAACAAGTTTATATATCGGTGCACTAATGGTATGCGGCAGAAGTTATGTTAAGCAAATTATATTTGTTCCGCATATTTAGGACACGAAAAGATGTTGAAATCAAATAATAACTCGTAATCTCGTAGTAGGAATGCTAATTGTTGAGAATATGCAATGCACGCTTCATTCGTCATTTTCTTTTAAATATATTTACACATTAGACCATATTATCCTTAGGATCAAATAAGATTTTATTTGTTGTTGTAACGTTGGTAGGAAAGATGTGTATCTAGGCTAGAAATGAGTGTATAAAATACCCTAAAACAGGTTATTTTCTAAGCACTACTCGTTGTTTCATTTTTTTTATTTATTTTTCACTTTCACCATTCTTGAAGCCAACATTTCAATTTGCACAACAAAGGATTTGATATTTTTCTTTAACTCCCTCGTTACTTTTTATAATACTCAATTGTCCCCCTTATCTTTCTTTTTAAAAAAAAATTTCACCCTTTTTTACTGTAGACTTTATGTCATGACACATTTTTGATAATTGTTCGTCACATACTAGTGAGTTAAAATTCACCAAATGATTTTTTTTTTTTAATTTTTTTTTATCATTTTGTAAAAAAAAATCATCCAAAATTCATTCAAATTTCCGTAAGAAGAATTTCCTTAATTAGTAAAGATAAAATTTTTAGAGAACAATTTTTCTTTAGATACTAGGAATGAGAAAAACATATTATTTTATTTCTACTTTCCAAGCGATCTTACTTTAAAAAATTTTCAGAGCGTATTAACAGATGCATTCAAATATTATTCATATCATAACATGCAGCCATGTGCTATTTACATGAATTTGAAAAAATAAGGTTAAAAAGAAACTTCTTTAGCTATTATTCTCTTTCGTCTTGTCATACATCACTAATATTAATATCTATTAGTAATGCTAGTGTGAATTCATCAATATCTGAATTATTATCAGTATAATATCATTTAACGATTCAACAAAAAATTAATAAGGAGAAACCCTACGAAATAAATAAAGTGGAGATGATTATTCAATAGTCATTTGACCGTGACTCACTGCTCTTATTACATCTCTTCGTCGGTATACTTTACTGTCCATCAGCGGCCGAGACGCCGTTTAAATAACCATTCTCGTTTTTCATGATATCACAGTTTCATAATTATTTTCAACTATCTCATTTTCAATTTATCATATCAATATCATATTAAAGCAGAAATTTAAAATCTCAACTAATTCAGATATCGAATGACTAACCGACTTAGTCGACTTCAGTGATTTGTAGGGAATTCAAAATGTTCCGTCATTTCCAATTCTAAACAAAACACATGAAAAACAACTTTCAACAAGAATTTATTGTCTTGGAATTTATTTCCTTAGTTGGTAAAATAATGTACTTTAAGTTTCTAATATAGATTATTTTTATGTAAAATAAATCCCTTTTAAAGTTAAATTATCATTTTATTTTCTTATAGAGTAAAATTTATTTATCTTAATTTCCAACTTAAAGTTTGATTTTTGTAAAAATTCTTTTAAAAACTAATTAAAACTTATAAGAGTATCTCCATCACTTTTTCTTAAAATAGTTAACCAAAGTGCAAAAAAATTATAATATCTATTTTAGTTAACTATTTTTTCATATATACAGTCAATACTATTATTTATTTTTACTATTCATTTAAATTAAAATATATCCAACAGGCTGTTTATATATGGCTTATTGACTAAAGTAACTAGCGTAATTCATTTTAACCATCTCAAACAGGTCTTTTATCTGACTAGCTATTATAGATAAATGCTTTTTTACTAGCTATATTTAGCTAATTATATTTATTTTTTCTATAATAGCTAGTTAGATAAAAGACGTATTGAAAATAATAAAAATGAATTAGGCTACCTGTTTTAGTCAACATACCTCGTGTGAAGAGCCTGTCGGAAATGCTATGTAAGAATATATAAAGAAATTTTATACTTTAATTTCTTTTTATTTTCTAACTTTAGCTTTATTTAGTATAAAAATTATCATTTTTAGTTCAAAATTTGAACTTTTATTTAAAACTCAAAATCATGCAAAAACACTTATTTTAGTTGTTGATCTATTCTATTTTAAATTTCTAATTTTTTGTTTGTATAAAAATATCATTTTTATTTTATGTCAGTAAAAATATTTAAGCTTCTAACTTTAAAATTTGATTTTTATAAAAAAGAAGAAGTAGAAGTAATTAAAGCTCATAATATATAAATTTTAGTATAAACTTTTTAATTTAATCACTTATTTATTTTTCCTAAAATATTTTTGTTTTAAGCTTCTAACTTGTAAAATTTTATTTTTATTAAATTAATTAACATATGAAGTAAAAACAAAATAACACAAGAAGTAGAATGCAAGCAAAGTAATGGGGAGAATTTTTCATGCATGCAGGCGAAACAATGGTCCAGGCGTAGGTGAGGGAAGAAGGTTTTGGCTTGGTTTTTTCATCAAACTTTAGAACCTTCGTTTGGATAACTCAAACGTCGGATTTGACAGCCGTTTGCTAATACGTGGAGGTGGCTGCAAGGTGGTTTTAACCAAATTTATGACGGTAGGTTTTCGGGTCCATAATGGCGGTGGCAGGTGGCCGAAGGTGGCTTGGTAAATTAATTTTTCTAAGATTTTCGTAACCGATGGTTTTGTAAGTTAGTGGTTCCAAGGTGACTTGGGGTGATGGAGTATAT
>JAOTRH010112033.1:0-47277 GCA_034768845.1 Heliamphora exappendiculata | reverse complement strand
ATTAAAAAATCTTAATTAATTTTTAACTCAAAAATTAAATAAATAATTATCTATTTATTTTCCCATTTTAAAAAATTACTAGGATTATTTATTTTATAAAATTATTTTTCCTAATATACTTCTGTTAATTAAAAACATGCGTAAAAAGAAAAATATAATAAAATAAAATTCATCCACGTAATTAAATAAAATAAAAAAATAAATAATTAAAATAACGACAATTAAATAAATAAAAATTTTATTATCCGGATCCTTCATTTAATCTTTTAATCCGACGGTCTTGGATTAAAGATTAAACGGTTAGGGTTTTGAAACCCTAAATGAGCCGTTAAAGACTCGACCTTCTTCCTCAGCCCTCGGACCACCGTCACAGCTCCGGACCATAGCTGGATCTCCAGAAAAAGTCTGAAAAAGAAGCACAAATAGCCCCCTTCACTGACGAAAATTTTGCTGTGTACCAGCTTTGCGCGAACAACTTTCAGCAGCTGTTTGAACTTAATTCTAACAAAAAAATCGCTTCGAAAAAAATTCATGAAAGTCTCGAAAACTGCTGCCGAATGCAGCGATAGTGGGCTGTCCGCACAGGTTGCCGTCGCTCCTTGCTTTTTTTTCCTGTTTTTTATCTCCGTTTTGTGATTCGATTTACAAGATGAATCCAGAAAAAAATTGAATGAAGTATAAATTACATCGCATAACCTATGCCTCCACTCGCGAGACTTACATTCAACCTAATCTCGATTTAAAAACCGTCGAGATACGCGGTCAAAAACGATATAAATAAACCATACATTCAAACGATTAATGAACCGGATCATAACAACGTATGTTGCAAAACAAAGGTTAGGAGACATATTTTTCATGAAAAACGCAGCCTGGCTCTAATATCATTGTTAGAGCCGCGCAGCGGAAAAAGTTTGAAGAACGACGTCGTGACCGTAAAAAAATGTCATTATGCGATTTTCACGAAAAATAATAAAATAATTTGATATTTTATGATTAAATATACCTTCAAGAAACTTGAACAAGTTTCTTTGATGCTGAACAACGATCCAAGATGACCCAACGATCTTCTCACGTATATCCCGACGCACGCGACGATCCCGATGAGTGGGCACCAATCCGGATCTTCGTGTATTCTTGCCTTGGTTTCTCCTCACACTTATCTCCAAAAGGCAAAATATAGATTTCCAAAAGGGAGAGGGAGAGTGGTGGCTAAGTTAGGATTAGGGTTAGGGTTTTCTTTTATGGAGCCTCCTTTTAATATACAGTTATATATCAAAAAGGATATTAAGTGTATACATATTCTCCTTTCAAAAAAGATAAGAAGATATACACTTAACATAAAAATAAAAACCCACCATTTCCAATTAGGGCCGGTCACCTAGGGAGTAATCCCTAGGTGTGTCAAAAACTAAAAATTCCCCTCATTATTTAATTTAATTCCTGAATGTTCTCGGCGGCAAATTCGGTATTCTAATTAAATTAAATAATAATCAAAACCAAAAAGAAAAATAACTGTGTGTATAGTGGGCTATGTGAGGGATCACGAGAAAGTATAGGACTCGGGCTAACCGTACGAGAAAACTGGATATCCCTAACTTTGTCCCCGAGTTAGATTCTTTCTCGCACGAATCAGAACTTATTCCACTAAAGGTCCTAACTGAACTCCTGGCTCTAACTCAAATTATGTCTTGAGTTTTCAATTATCAAATGCACTGAATTCTCCTCACGTTTAAGATATGGATTCCCGATAAATAAATTAGGTTACTGACAACCCGATTTAATTATCCTTTTCTTCTCATAACCGCATCGCTTAACCTTTTAATATGTCGAATCTGAAGATCCATTGTATAAGTTTAGCATAATCAAACCTATAAGAAAAGCACATGAGGGGGAACTCCTCAACTTGAATCGGACGTGATTTTCGTCAGCTGATTATCAATCATCGGACAAATAATGCTAGTACCCAACTTATCGGTATTGCTGATCTCATGGAGGAAATCTCAACCATTGATGGCTTAAAGAACTATACATCATCTAAACACAATTAATCAATCACTTAGGGATTAAGAGTTCGTCCAATACATAATAATACGGGATGTTGATCAATTCATATAGTTAGTATAGAATCGATCATCCCGTTGATCCCGCTCAATACACTCCAAGTGTACTAACATATTGAGCTTGAACATCGAATTCTCAAAACCTGAATTCGATTCGTTCGACCTAGCCAAGACCAGCTACTATAACAATGTACTATAATCGTACCAATAGAATATTCGAATTTATTGCGATTGTGAGCCTACCTGTATAATCTGTTAGAACCTATGACCCGATCTTCCGTGCAGCACGCACTGAGTGAAATACTAGATAAAATATACGAATTATGCATTCATACATCACAAATATTAATATGAAACCATAAATGCAAAACTATCTCAAATGTTTCTTATTAAAATGCCAGGGACCCAAAATAAAATACATAAAAAGCATGACTTTTCAGTATACATTCCCAACACCCATTTGTTCATGGTGGAGCATGAAAGTCTGGTTTGTAAAGAAAGAGTTCTCTCATGGGGATGCTTAAATTCTTTTATAAGTTGAGAGAGGTTGTGATCCCGTCAACTTCGGTGGTGTCGCATGGTGGCTGAGTGTTGGTCCGTTGAAGGAATAAGTGTGTGAGTATGAACGGTGGAAGAGCAAGATAATGGTATACGAATTGAGTTGTGTGGTTCTTTCGTGGTCAATTTTGGGTGGAAAGAGTGCCTTGATGAGTTGTGTATAAGGTAAAGCTGTTAAGTACTAGAGGTGGGTCTTAGTTGATTACTTCGTGGGAAAAGTATGGAGACATGGAATGGCATTGGTAAGGGATTAGAGGATCATATGTTGTTACTACCTAATGGAGAATTGTTATATGTGTGGCGTAGATGTAAAGGAAAGTGCGAGTGTATGTGCAAGTATTGATGAACGGTATGATTGATGACTGTCTGGAGTTCAATAGCAGACTAAGTGTGTACTAGTGGAATGTTCTGTCTATATGGTGTGTTTGGCCCCAGTAACTCAGCGAGTTCCTGTAACTGTATTCATCTTAATGGCTATAATGTTAGGATGGTAACCTCGATTGTGTGGAATCTTGGCCGTGACGATGATGCGATATATGGGTTAAGGATTGATATAGGTTGAAGGTTTGGGTGGAATGTTGGCAAATCATGAGAAGAAAGTGTTCTTTGGAGTTTTCGATGAATTGAGTGAGTTCTCTTATCTGGAACAAAGAGTTCGTTGTTTTTGCTCGAGAATGGGCATCTCTCCAGCTTTACTGATAGCATTTCTGACGTGCGTAGAATGATGATGTATTTTTTAGTTCTGTAGTCATTGTTGATCGTGAGGGCTTATACAAAATTTTTGGTATGATGCGCGAGAATCCTTGTGAAGAATGTCAAAGTCTGATAGCGTGTGTTTAGGCTTACGGGAGTAGTCTTCGGTGTGCGTTGTGATGTGGGGATGAGCAAGTCCTTACGAACAGAAGTGAGAGTGTTTGAAACCAGTTCTGGTTGTGGATTATGTTAGTCCAAGAGCTTTTTAATTAGATTTTGATAATTTTATAACTTATTTTCTAAGAAAAATTGATTTAAAAAGATAATATTTAATAATTTTGAAAAGGTAGTGTTAACACAAAATGACAAATGAGTTAACACATTTAGTCATATGAGATGACTCATCTCTCAAATGAATTGACACTTAAGTATTTTTAAATAAGAATATTTTGTGTTGATCTTAATTGATATTTGAGTCAACACCTTAAGGCAAAGAATACTTAATGTTGTCAAGTATGTCAACACCTTTGAGCTAATGAGTTGACACCTTAACATGTTTATCTAAGATGTTTCAGGTATTCCAATTTGAGTCGACACAAATAGAATTTTGAGTCGACACAAAAGAACCAAGACTCTCTGAGCTAGAATGAGTCAGCACAAACTCAGTTTGAGTCGACACCAAGTGATTCTTCACTTTAGTCATTCGAGGATTTTAAGTCGACACAAATTGAGGATGAGTCAATCCAAATGTACTGAGGCTGCCTGTAGAATTTGTGAGTCGACACAGAATGCAACAAGAGTCGACACATATCTACCCAGACTGCTTGTAGAATTTTGAGTCGACACCAAAGCCAAAATGAATTGACACAAAATTACTAAGCGTTTCTGCACTTTTCAGTGTCGACACCAAAGGTAATTCAAGTCGACACAAAAAGACCCTCCTTGAAAGCTGAAGTACAAAAAGAGTCGACACCATTGTGTTGATGAGAAGAATGCAAAAATTTGTGTTGACACCAACAAAGATTTGAGTCAGCCAAATCACTTGAAGAACTAAGCCCTAGAAGATTTGTGTCGACCCAAAACCATTTGTGTCGACACTTGTGACAAAAATTCAAATTACGCGATTGAGTTCAATGTTTGGATTTTTAACATTTATTACTCCTATATAAAGAGTTACTCTTCAGCACTTAAAACAACTTAACACTTACATTTACTGTTATATTGCTTAAATCAAAGACAAAATCTCTCAAGCTCTCATTTATTACTCATAACTCCAGCTCTTGTTTCTTATATCTTTACTCCTCATTTAATGCCAATCATTTTGTAAAGAGAGTGAGTAATATTTATTGTATACCTCATTTATTGTATCTAAGGGTGAGTCACCTTTCATTCTTTGAGTGAGTGAATAATTCTCATCAAAGAATAACTCAAGAGATTAGAAGAAAAATAAGAACGTGTTTTTCGTAGGATCGTCTTGAAGTTGTAAAGGTTTGAATGTGCCTATAAGCATTATACATTAGTGAAAATTCTTAAGGGGAGTCTTGGGGAGTAGACGTAAGTTTGGAAGAAGCCGAACCACTATAAATCTGGGTGTCTAATTTAATTTTTTTATCCCTAACCTCTTTAATATTCGCATTACTTTATTCCTTGATTATACTTGCTATAATTATTTGTGATATTAAAAGGTTTTCAAAAAGATTTTTAAAATTCTTATTATTGTTTTAAAAATCAACTCACCCCCTCTTGGGTTGCATAAAACTAACAATTAGTATCAGAGCTTGGGCTGTTAGTTTTTTTACTTAACTGTCTAAGAGTTTATATGGCAACTACTAGTATCGGACCTACTCAGTCAGAAGGTCAGTCCACCAATAGACCTCATTTGTTCAATAGAAAAAACTATAATTATTGGAAGGCTAGAATGAGAATCTACATTCAAGCCGTAGATTGATCTTTAGAGAGTTATCATGAATGGACCCAAAAGACCTACCAAAACCATTGAAAGAACAATCGTTCCTAAACCTGAGAATGAATGGACTGAAAATGACATGAGAGAGATTCAAAAGAATGCTAAGGCTATGAATCTCTTATATTGCTCTCTTGACCCCAACGAGTTCAATAAGATCTCAGCATGTGACACCGCCAAAGAAATTTGGGATAAACTTGAGGTTACCCATGATAGAACTAACCAAGTCAAGAAATCCAAGATAAGCATGCTTATTTATAACTATGAATTATTTAAAATGAAGCATGATGAAACCATTTCTGATATGTTTACTAGATTTACTCATATTATAAATGGATTAAAATCTCTTGGCAAGATCTATTCTAACGTAGAAATTGTGAGAAAAATCCTTAGATTCATGCCTAAGAATTGGGAAGCTAATGTCACTGCTATTCAAGAAACTAAAGACCTTAATACACTCAGTTTTGAGGAATTTTTTAGATCTCTCATGACTCATGAGATGAACATCAAGATAGATGATGAAGATGACAACAAGAATAAGAAGGACATTGCCTTTAATTCTTCAACTCATGATGATGAATCTGATGAAGACTCTTCAAGTGATGAAAATGAAGACATGGTCCTCATCACTAGGAAATTCAAAAAGTTTCTTATAAATAAGAAATAAGGAAAAAGGAGATTCCTCAAGAAAGACGGACACAAAGGTAAGCCTAACAAGTTCAAGGGAGATTCAAGCAAATTCAAGAGTGATCACAAGAAAGACGAGATCATTTGATACAAAATGCAAAAAGTCTAGACATGTCAAGGTTGAATGTTCTCAACTTAAGAAGAAATTCAAGAAACGATTCAAGAAGGCTATGATAGCCGTATGGAGCGAAACAATGATAGTAGTTTTGAGGATAAAAGAGAAGAAAATGAAGTTGCAAATCTATGCCTCGTGGCCAAGGAAGACGACGAGGTAACAAATGAAATTTTCTATTTAGATGAATTATAAAGTGCATTTGAAGATTTGTATGATGAACAGAGAAAAATGGGTGCAAAGAACTCTATTATTAAAAAGTTGGTTCCTTCCTCTTTAAGTGAAATTGAAACCTTGAAAGAAAAAAAAAACTTGCTTGATCAAAACAGATGTCCATTTTGAAAGATGAAAACAAGGTTTTAAATGAAAACGTTAAATATCTTACAAAAACTGTTTATAAGTTCACTCTTGAAAAGAATAACTTAGATAAACTTCTTCGTATGCAAAAATGTCTTTTCGACAAAGTTAGGATTTGATATCAATCAAAGAAGAAGCAAAAGTTCTTAAGCAATATTTTTGTCAAAGTATCCTTTAATCACTCAAATGCAACTTGATTTCATTGCTATAGGCATGGACACACTGTCACATATTGTCCACAAAAAAAGTTTTTTGACTTATCTGTCAAGAAGGTTTGGGTTCCTAAAAGAACACATCCTCAAGGAACTAACACCAATGGATCCAGGAAAGTTTAGGTACAAAAAATCAAATATGATTTTCTTTGCAGGTATGTCTCAAGTTTTCATTCAAGGAGGGAATGCGGTATCTTGATAGCGCTTGCGCAAGACACATGACAGGTGAAAAATCGATGTTTGCATCCTTCAAACCTATAGATGGTGGATTTGTGACATTTGGAGATAATAGCAAAGAAAAAATCATAGCAATCAGTTGTATCAATAAAAAAATTTCTCCTTCTATTGAAAATATTTTAGTTGTTGATGGTTTAAAACATAACCTTCTTAACATAAACTAACTTTGTGACAAATGTCATAAGGTTGTCTTTGATCATGCTAAGTGTGTTATTGAAGACTCAATCAATAACAAAGTTATTTTTGAAAGTCATAGGCATAAAAATATTTACACTTTCAATCTAAATGATCTATCTAAAAATGACAACAAGTGCTTAGCCGTCTTGAGTGATAATAGTTAGTTGTGGCATAGAAGACTTGGATATGCACACCTGAACTTGATTTCTAAACTTTTAAAAATAGAATTGGTGATTGGTTTATCCTAAATTAAATTTGAAAAAGAAAAAATGTGTGATGCATTTCAACAAGACAAACAAGTTAGTAGCTTTTTTTTATTTCAAAAGTGAGATTTTAACTTCTAGGCCCTTACAACTATTGCATATGGATTTATTTGGTCCAACAAGGACTCTTAGCCTTGGAGATAAGAGATATGCCTTTATTATTGTTGATGACTCCTCTAGATACACTTGGATGCTATTTTTAGCTCATAAGGATGAAACATTTGTTTCTTTTACAAAATTATCTCAGAGAATTCAAAACGAAAAGGGTTATCAAATCACAAGTATTCGAAGTGATCATGGTAGAAAATTTAAAAACAAAAATTTTAAAAAGTTTTGTGATAAAAACGGTATTAACCATAACTTCCCTACTCGTGAATTCCTCAACAAAATGGAGTTGTTGAGAGGAAGAATATGACTTTAAAAGAAATGGCTATAGCCATGCTTTGTGAAAATAATCTACCAAGATATTTCTGGGTCAAGGCTATAAACACAGCTTATTTTTTTGTGAACAGAGCCATGATTTGAGCTTTTCTCACGAAAACCCAATATGAGCTATAGAATGGAAGAAAACCTAATATCAGTTATTTTTGCGTCTTTAGGTGCAAGTGTTTTGTTTTAAATAACAACAAATAACTTTTGGGCAAGTTCGATACAAAATCTGATGAATGTATTTTTTTAGAATATTCTTTATCTAATAAAGCCTATAGAGATTTCAACAAAAAAATTCTAGTTGTTGAAGAATCTATACATGTGGTATTTGATGAAACTAACTTTGGTTTTTTAAAGAAATTTTGTGGAGATAACTTAGTTAACATAGAAAAAGGTGCTGAAGACATCTTTATTAAAGACCAAGAAGAGCCAAATCACAAGGAAGATTCAAATTCTCAATAAGATGAAGTTCAACAGGCTGCTGGACCTTCAAATTTTGAAAATCTAGATTTTCCTAAAGAATGGAGGTGTGCTCGTGGTCATCCAAAAGACTTGATCATTGGTGACCCATCCTAAGATATTAAAACTGGATCCTCTGTACATAATGTTTGTGGTAATTTTGTATTTATTTTTCAGACTGAACCAAAATATTTTGAGAAAGTTAAAATAATGAGTTTTGGACATTAGCTATGTAAGAAGAGCTTAATCAGTTTGAAAGAAACAAAGTTTGGACTTTAGTCCCAAGACCTAAGGAACACTCCATTATCGGTACAAAATGGGTTTTTAGAAACAAAATAGATGAGAATAAAGTAGCTCTTAGGAACAAAACTCGATTGGTAGCCCAAGGTTATAATCAAGAAGAAAACATCAATTTTGATGAGACTTTTGCTCATATGGCTAAGCTTGAAACCATTAGGATGTTACTTGTCTTTGTACGCTTTAAAATTTTGAACTCTATCAAATGGATGTCAAAAGTATTTTTTAAATGGTTTTATAGCGAATAAAGTTTTTTTGTGAAACAACCTCCTGGCTTTGAAAATCTTGATTTTTTTAAACCATGTTTACAAACTTATCAAGGCTCTCTATTGTTTGAAGCAAGCACCTAGAGTATGGTATGAAAGGTTTAGTAAATTCTTGATTGAAAATGAGTTTTCAAGAGAAAAAATTGATATCACTCTTTTCATCAAGTCTCAAGGAAATGATATGCTTGTTGTCCAAATTTATGTAGATGATATTATTTTTAGTTCAACTAATAAATCTCTTTACAAGGACTTTGCAAAGTGCATGCAGGGAGAATTTGAGATAAGAATGATGGGAGAGCTCAATTACTTTCTTAGACTTCAAATCAAATAAACTTTAAAAAAAATCTACATCAATCAAGCAAAGTACACAAGGAATATATAGAAGAGGTTTGACATGCAAAAAGAAAAATCTATGGGAACCCCAACGTGTCCTACAACAAAGCTTGATGAGGATAAAAATGCTAAAGCATTAGAGGAAAAATAATATAGAGGTATGATTGGATCTCTACTATACTTAACTGCTAGTCGTCCAGATATTATGTTTAGCATTTGCATGTTTGTTAAATTTTAATATAATTCTAAAGAATCATATGTGACCGCCGTTAAGCACATCTTTAGATACCTCTTAGGTACACAAAATGTAGGATTGTTCTATCCTAGAAGAATAGCCTTTGAGTTATTTGGCAATTCTGATGCTGACTTTGCTGGATGTAAAGTAGATAGAAAGAGTACAAGTGGAACATGTCAATTCGTAGGACACTCATTAATCTGATGGTTTAGTAAGAAACATAACTCAATAGCCTTTGTCTACAACTGTGGCTGAGTACATAGCAGCTGGTAGCTGTTGTACATAAGTTCTTTGGATGAAATAACAACTAGAAGACTATAATTTTTACTTAGATCATATTCCTATCAAATATGATAATACTAATGCCATTAATATATCCAAGAACTCTATACAACGCTCTAAAACAAAGCACATTGAGATTGGACATCACTTTATTAGAGATCATATACAAAAGGGTAACATTGAACTTGAATTCATAGGCACAGATTACTAACTCGCTGATATATTCACTAAATCATTAAATAAAGAAATAATATGCTATATAAAAAGAAAACTTTTATATATTATTATTAGGGTTGGTATACTGAAAATCATGTTTTTAGTATTTAATTTTATTTTAATAAAATTAATATTTTATTTTATGAGAATATTTATGAGTAATGTATGTGTATCATTTTTTTCATGTTATACATGAATTTTTAATATTCTGTATAGTATTTAATCTGGTGTATAGAGTACAGCTTGCACACAAAAGATTAGATTTTAAGTTCTTGCATAATATAAGTTTTATGTTCACAGTTTAGATGGAAATGGACATACCATCGGTACGACTATGGCACAGAATTTTAGTAGGCATATGTTGGTTACGAAAAATAGATAATAGCGTCGACTATTATTCTAACTCTCTGTGCCAGTACGCTTTGTGTGTATTGAACAGAACATTTGGGATAATTAATTTTATACTGACTATATGAATTAATTCACACCCCAAGGTTATTATGAATAGTGCTTATCCTCTTAATCCTAAAATAATTATTGATTTGCATATATTTAATATTCGTTGTTTTGATTCATTAGAGGGTGCGATCTTATATGGGTCTATATTCTTGGTGAGTTAGATAGCGGTATTATTTATGTGGTAAATATTAATTATTGATGGAATTCACGTCCCAAAAGATCGGGATTGTCGATACCCCCTCAAGAAAGCTCATAAGATTTGACCGGATCAAACCCTGCAGGTGGATTTGATTATCCGGTAGTCAAATAAGTTAAGCGGAAGGGCTTAAGGAATATCAGGATATCGATTAAATTAAATTGTTAGTAATTAAACTTAATAGGTGAGTATCGGGAATCTTAACGTGGAGAGAAATAGTAAGCATTTAATAACAGGAGCTCAAAGTATGAAGGTCTTGAGATTATGGGTCAGAGTGCAATTATAGTTCTTTAGTGGTGTTAACTATAATTCAGTATTTTATGAAAATTGCAAAAACTGTTGCGTCTTTTCATAATTACAGAAACCGCTGGTAGGTATCTGTGTTCTAGTGGAAGTCTTACTCATAATTACTCCCTAGGTCCCTGCTGTACCCTTATATATATACGGGTTGGCTGAACCAGTTTTATATCATATATCATATTTTTTCTTTTAAGATGAAAGATATCTGGGTTCTGCCGGTATGAGTTCTCGATAGTTCGTAGCCCACACTACGTTCGAGGATCGTATAAGGGAATACAGTATAAGATCTTACAGGAGTTTCAACTCGGAATCAAATCGTAGTTGAAGAATCGATCAACAAAAGGTATTTTTCTAAATTAACTTTGGTTGTATGGGTTTTATTTTGATCGTTCGTCGTCAAAAATTTTATCTGGAGCCCATTTCGGTGTTTGCCCGTTTAGTTAATTTTTTTTCAAAAATCGTTTACAAAAATAATGATCTTAGCAGTATTGCCTCCAACAGTTATGTGCTCCTCATTGATGATTAAAATATCATACTAACCATGTCTATTCAATATAGTTCAATGCTTTTAATATTCTATATTGTTGTGTGAAATATGTCGACTCTACTTGAAAAAGTGTCGACACATATGTGTTTGAGCTGACTCAAAGCTATATAGAAGAGACACTGCTAGAAAAGTGTCGACCCAACTCTATATAGTGTCAACTCAATTTTGACTTCATACTGTCGATAAATTTGGGTCGACATAATGATAAAACGCATCGACTCAATTGGCCGAAAATGTTGACTCTACTTGAAAAAGTGTCGACACAAATTCTATTTTTGAACACCCCTACTCGTGAAGAATCGTGTCGACTCAAATTCAATTTGTATTGCCACAAATTGTTTACCTATTTAAAAAGCATCGATCCCCACCGGTTGTGTCAATTTACTCTCTCTCTATAAAACTGTTCATCTCCCATGATTTTTGCACCATTCAAAAAATCAAGTTGACCCCATCTCTCCTCCCTTCTTTGATCAACTTTCTCAATCACAATGACAGCAAGAATTATGGAAAAGGGTAGCAAGAGGCAAGACAAAGGCCTTTTAAACCCTATGGCTCAAAAGAAGTAGAAGAAATTGACAATGTCGATGGCAACGGTGATAGGATCTTCGGCTATTAGAATGACAGAATCCTTGAGTTTCAAATCCAACAAATTTCAGAACCTATACTTCTCATCCTTCAAGAATCGAAAGGTAATACCCGAATGTTTTATTAACTTCGAGTATTTTGATTCCATTGATATGAAATTCAAATACTTTTTTTCTAAACTTGGTTGGGAGAGGTCACTTCAAGTTTGTGACTCCCATTATCCCACTCTAGTGAAACTTTTCTTTGCGCACTTTCACATCTCATCTATTTCTAGTAACACCATTACCTCTTGGGTAAATGGTACTGAAATAACGTTGACCTCTAGTGTCCTTAATAAGATTCTTTATATTCCAGAGGGTGAAATATTTGTCTCTTGCAAAGCGAACAAGAGATCCATAGAAATCGACGGATTCTCTTTTCACGATGCAGTGAAGTAAATATTTGAGGTAGAGGAAGTAGATCCCTCAAAACCCTTGGAGGCCAACTCTTTAAAGCTCGAAATGTGCATCTGTCACCATATGGTTAACCACATCTTTTTGTCCCGGTTGGGGAAGTTGGGTAATGTTACCTACATGCACATTTTTGTCACGTGGTGCATTCTTGAACAGAAAAAACTAGATCTTGATTTTTTATTCACCTCGAACATGCTTCAATCTCACGGGAAGTTAAACTCCTCTCTCCTTCACGCTATGTTTCTCAACAAAGTTTTTCGACATTTCGGTGTTAATCTTTCTAAAGAAAAAGTCGTTGCTTTTTTCAAACATAACCTTTATGAGCCGTCCACCCTAAAACATATGCAAATTTCAAAAGGTTACAGGATCTGGATCACCTATCGTTGTACTTCATTTGCCACCAAAAATCCTCCCCATGACTTTTTTCCCATTCATATTGATTTTGGATCACCTACTACTCCATCCACCAGAGCTGATGCTCCTGGACCCTCCACTGGTCCCTCTTTTGTTCCTCCTTCTACTCATTTTGAGTTTGCTTCTATTCCATCTGCTACTCCTCCTCTCTCGGTTGATCTTTCTGAGGTTATATCCTTAGTCAAGGATTTATCCTTCCCCCTTGACCAATTTTCATGAAAAGGTCGACCAAGACCTTTTTTATCTCCATAGAACTATATCCTCCCTTTTTGACAAGATCAAGCACCTTGGCAAAACGAATCGTGGCCTCAGCCGAGACGTAGAGAATGCCACTGACGCTGGGAGAGCCCTATGCAAAACTATGGATGACAGTATTGTCTCCATTATAACTTGTAACAAGGCCATCCTTCAACAAATCTGAAAGGATTATGATCAAGGTGTAGTATCTATTGTTCAAGCCAATTCAAGAAAAGTAAAAGAGCATCTAAAATGGCTTCAAGATGCTTGGGTCAAGGAAGTCAAGCCTAAGAAAACAATGGCTGAAAAAGAAGCTCGATTACGGCGTGAGGTTGGTCTAGCTTTAGCAGCCACGTTTGAAGCCGTGGAAGTTACAGAAGCAAAGGATGAGCGTGCTCAATGTTACAAAAAGAAAGCTTCTGAGAGAAAGCAGAAAGATGAAGAGAAAAAGAAATTCAAGAGGTTCATAGATGATCAGTGATTTGATGATTCCAAAAGGGGAGACAATGAAAAAATAGAAGGAGAACAGAAGAAAAGAAAGAAGTTCTTTTTTTTTTTTAAAGGAGAAGATGTATATCAAAACAATTTTATTTTATTTTTTTACGGTGGTTTGGTTGAAACACAAACATTTATGTTTTTCTGATAAGTTATGGATGAATGCATGTTGTTTCTTAAACATGTATCATGTGTCTCATATTTTGTTGTTGAGTATTTGATGCACATATTTTAATAAATTCAGAATGAATCTCAATTAAAATGAAAATTCTCTTAAATATGTGTATTACACTGTTATTGAATGCCTAGCTGTTGTGATTGGATATCTTGTTTAAAGCATAAAGATAAAGGGAGAACTTTTGATGAAATTTTTTTTAAATGGTTTATAGAAAATGTTGTAATCATAAAAAAATGGGGGGGGGGGGGGGGGGAGATTATTAGCCCAATTGCTTTTTAATTAGATTTTGATAATTTTTATAACTTATTTTCTAAGTAAAATTGATTTAAAAAGATAATATTTATTATTTCTAAAAATGTGGTGTTGACACAAAATGATAAATGAGTTGATACATTTAATCATATGAGATGACTCATCTCTCAAATGAATTGACACTATTCTTAAATAAGAATATTTTGTGTTGATCATAATTCATATTTGAGTCAACACCTTAAGGCAAAGAGTACTTGATGTTCTCAAGTGTGTCAACACCTTTGAGATAACGAGTTGACACCTTAACATATTTATCTAAGAGGATTCAGGTATTTCAATTTGAGTCAACATAATTAGAATTTTGAGTCGACACAAAAGAACTGAGACTCTCTGCACTAGAATGAGTCGACACCAAGTGATTCTTCACTTTAGTCATTCTGAGATTTTAAGTCGACACAAATTGAAGATGAGTCAACCCAAATGTACCGAGGCTACTAACAGAATTTGTGAGTCAACACAAAATGCAACAAGAGTTTACACATATCTATCGAGACTACTTACAAAAATTTGAGTGGACACCAAAGCCAAAATAAGTCGACACAAAATTATTGAGAGTTCTTGCACTTTTAATGTTGACACCGAAGGCAATTCGAGTTGACACAAAAAGTCCCTATTGAAAAGCTAAAGTACAAAAAGAGTCGACACTAAATGTATTTGTGTCGACACCGTTTGTTGGTGAGAAGAATGTAAAAATTTGTGTCGACACCAACGAAGATTTGAGTCGACCCAATCACTTGAAGAACCAAGCCCTACAAGATTTGTGTCGACCCAAAACCATTTGTGTCGACATTTGTGACGAAAATTCAAATTACGCGGCTGAGTTCAACGATTGAATTTTTGTCATTTATTGCTTCCACCTACCTCCAACGATCATGAATCTTCAAGAGTCTATATAAGGAGTTACTCTTCAGTATTTAAAACAATTAAAAACTTATATTTACTGTTGTATTGCTTGAATCAAAGATAAAATCTCTCAAGCTCTCATTTATTACTCATAACTACAGCTTTTGTTTCTCATCTCTTTACTCCTCATTTATTGCCAATCATTTTGTAAATACTGTGAGTGATACCTCATTTTATTATACTTAAGGGTGAGTCACCCATCATCCTTTGAGTGAGTGAGTAATTCTCATCAAAGAAGAACTCAAGAGATTAGAAAACAAATAAGGGCGTATTTTTCGTAGGATCGTCTTAATATTCTAAAGATTTTGAATGCACCTATAAACATTCTACATTAGTGAAAATTCTCAATGAGAGTCTTAGAAAATGGACGTAGGTTTGAAAGAAGTCGAACCACTATAAATCTGGGTATCCGGCTTAATTTCTTCATCCCTAACCTCTTTAATATTCGCATTACTTTATTCATTGATTATAGTTTCTATAATTGTTTGTAATATTAAAAGATTTTTAATTTTTTTTAAAATTGTTATTATTGTTTTAAAACCTAATTCACTACCCTTCTTGGGTTGTCTAGAACTAACAGATTAGTTTCGTGCTTAGCATTTAACTGCTTGAGTTGTTCGTATCCGGTGTGAATTGCAACTCAGTCCGACAATGTTTGAATGACCTCAATGTTAATGAGACCATTTTTGCGGAGGCAATTGGTGTGGATGTTTATCCTTCATAAACTTATTCTTGTTAGCAGACGTCACTCTTGGTGAGATTGTTGGTGGTTGACGGCAAGTCAGTTGACTCGAGTTGCAATGCTGAATTTTGAGGATAAAATTTTCTAGGAAGGGGAGGTTGTAGAGACCCGATCCCTTTTTATTTTGAGGATTAATTAAAGCTTGTTTTGAGGCTTTTGATGGTACGTGAAAACGTTTTATATTGTGCGAAGGAATTTAAATTTAATCATGTTAACGATGGATGATGATGACCGTATGCTTGGTAATGCATGAGGATTATTGTTGTGGGTTGTTTAGGTGAGTTTTGAGCCATTTAGCTTATGATTTGATTCATTTATACAGCTTTGGTTCAGGGCCCTTCACAGCGCTGACCACTCGGGCGGACCCTTGTCGGCGAGCAAACTTTAAGTTGCGGGTTTTAACATTGCCCCCTCATTCTTTCCGCCCCCTTTCTCTTCAGAGTAAGAGTTAAGACCTAGGATTGGGTTTGGTGATTTCTTGGAGCCCTCTTTGCAACTTTAGAGTGGATTTATTGCTTTCGTCTCGATTGTACATTCGTTGAAGGTTGAAGCTACGCATTGGAAGCTCGTTTCTCACCGTTCGGTTGGAGATTTTTGCCATTGGAGCTTGCTAGAGTTTAATTCTTGAGGTTTTAACATCAAAGAGGTATGATCTAAGACTAATCTTGATCATTGTTTGTATATGAGTTGTATTCTTGTTGAATTTACTTAAAAGCATTAAAAACTTTTGTTTTGAGACCCTAGGTTTGGGGTTTGAAGTTAAAACAATGTTGAAACTTGAGTTTTAGGATGATTTGTGGTAGATTTATCTTAATACTACCGTTTAAAGACATTAAGTATATGGTTTTGGGAAAGTTAGGGTTTGATTTGAGTTAAAACTATGAAAATTAAGGATTTTTGGGTTATTCGGTTCAAATGATGAAATTGATTGGAACTTTAGATAAATTGGAAGTCGTGTTAAGCTATTGTACATAAACTCAATGACTTTGATGATACGTAAAAATAATTGAGTAATGGATTGGGAATTTTGAATAAATTCTATGGGATGTTTGAGTTGGGGTTTGAACTATGTTAATCCAAAAATATAAATAATATGAGGCGTTATTTTGAGGTTTTGAACCTTTATGTTCAAATATATGAACCATGAAAAAAATTAAAATGATTGAGAATTGGAATCTTAATTGGGTTGGGTTTAACGAGAGGAATCAGGTTTAACGGTTGGACTCATGTTAATGTTAATGTTAATGTAAATAATTTAATTGAGATACCGTGTGATTTGATTGAATAATTAAGCTTTGGCATGAGTTGCTCCTCGGTGAAAGATCAAAAATTTGTGCAACGTAAGGTAGGCCGTTCGTTTGGGCTAATTCCCTTAAAAGCGTGCTTTTGGGCGGCACATCCATCGATATTTTCGAGAGAAACCAAAAATATGTGCTTTTTGTATCGGGTTATAGAATTGATATATATCCTTTGGGTTTCGCGTGGCTCGATTGTGATAACTACGCTTGAGTTTATAGGCATCGTCCGGCCTTAGTACTTAATTAAATCAAGAATTGGTTGGGGTTTGAAAAATAGTGGTTAATAATTGAGAGTAATTGAAAGTATGAAAATCATGAATGGAATTGGGTTCGCAAAATCTTAATTGAACAAGTGAAAAGTATGGTAAATGTGGAAGGTAATTGAGAACGTAAAAACATTGAAACGGTTTGAAAGGAATAGGGAAGTGAAAGGGATAAAACCATGGTGTTGTGTTTAAAAATGGAGCTGGTTTGCTTATGAAAACCTGGTTATGTGAATGAAAATTTGTTTGAAAATGAACTTTTTTTTTAGATAAAATTACATGGTGGATTTCACATAATAATCCTCGCGTATTATGCATTTATTCATCCTAAGTCTATTTTCTACGAGTCTCGACTCATATTTTTCAAGCACATTTCAGGTGATAAGGGGAAACATGTAATCAAATGAGAAGAACGGTCGTGGTAACCTCTTGGGTTATTTTGATTAAAGTTGTACATTGTTATTGTAATTATTTTGTCATTGTTGAGAATTGTATTTGGGTTGGTGGAACCCGTTCTTTAAAGCCCTAAGGTTATGGATCCATGATTTGTACGTATGTGAGATCGTCAGGTTCATTTTTCAGGTTAATTCCTCGTTTATCGTATGAAGTGCTATGGTATGAAAATGTTGGTTTTCATGTTTTCGAGAAGTTGAAGGCTATTTTAATGTAATTGCACGTTTTTAACTTCAATGTTTTGGATTACAAAAATTGTGTTCAGAGTTTGGGAGATTTTAGTGTTTTTCTAACAGTTAGAAAAATATTTAGGATTTTGAGCAGTTTGCTCTCTGTACGAGCAATGGGGAATCCGCTCGAGTGGTCTTCGCTGAGTGGCACATTTTTAAAACTTTGTTTAAAAAAAAAAGAATTTTTGTTATGTACCTTTGGGTTTCTATTGGGGTACGAAATGACATAGCTTGGGAATAATTTACAAGTATAATACTTTTATTATCCTCATTTATAGGAAGATTGGGCGCCTTGTCTTATTTTACCGCTAAAGAATTGTGTTACAAACTCTTTCGGTTTGGGAGGTCCATAAACCGGGTTCTTATCTTTTCACTTGCTTGGACTTTTATTGTTTGAAAATCGGGGCATTACAATTTTATATTCAATATGGATCTTTTTAATGGATTTTGATGAATATATTTTTAATGTAATTTTATAAAAAATAGATGTATATAATAGAAGTTATTATATTTCTAAAAAATATATACAACTATTTATGTAAAAAGAAAAAAAAAAGATGAAAGCCCTTGGGTTCCCAAACAAGACTTTTTGAGCTTTTTGGTTTTAACTCAAAAGTCAAAAACTTGGCTTCAAATCCTTTGCCAAACAAAGCCTCCCATTCTTGATACAATAAAATGAGAAAGAAAAAATAAAAATAAGTGAGAAAAACCTAAAGCGACAAGTCTCAAGAATACATAGCAAGTCCTTTATTAATTTCAATCATTTATTTGATCATATTAGTCGGGCATGCATCTAGCAAAACCCAACATAAAATATATCCAATCAAAATAGATCACATTTCAGCTATGAAGGTATTAAGATTCAACTCGAATGATCCACCTTCCTTGGCAGCTTCTCTTGCCAAATCCTTCCATTTCCTTGCATTCATCCTCATTTTTTCCCCTCTTTCTGCACCTCCCATCACTATTTCTATGCATTTATTAATCTCATGAGCCTCGACTATGTCTTTCTTATTTGGCGTCACTCTCACCCTTATCCTCCACACATCTTCAATAAGCTTTGCATTCGTCACCTGATTCGTCCATAATGGGAAAGCCACCATCGGAACACCAGAAACCAAGCTCTCCAGCGTAGAATTCCATCCGGCAAGAGATGGAATTCTAACCAAGCTCTCCAGTGAGTCATAAAACAACCCAGCGATGGGTGGAAAAGAACCTCCATTTGAGAGCACCAAGGAACTACCATCCCCTCTTGTCCTAATTCCTCTTCGAAACTTAAATCATCTTCTTGCTTCATTACATTTTGTTGCGGTTGAATCACCCACAAGAACGGTCTACGAATTTCTATTAACGCGCGTGTAATCTCCTCCATTTGGTGCTTTGATACCTTCAAATATGTGAGACCCAATCTCATTTCTTTTTCATTATATATATGTTCGACGTGTTTATTTATGCTTATGTGTCGTAGAACAGCATATATATATATATGTGTGTTTTACGCTTGTTCGGACTTAGAAGTGCATGTTGGGTTGGATCCCGAGCCCGTTCGGCATTGTGGTGCGAATTTTAAAAAAGAATAAGATATTTTTGTGGCCTATAAATATCTCGCGCTAGATATTTTTAAAACTTTTCAGCTAAGTTTTCTCTTTTTCTCTCTGTCTTCTCTCTAACTTCTCAGGGGCGTAGAGCTCAATTTTTTATGATCCAACAGCTGATCCTTGTTGTTGGCACTGGGGGCTACATATTTATCCAGATAGAATTTTATTTCGGCAAAGTTCAGTTTTGCGCGTGGTTCAAGGCGTTGAGTTTTTAACTTACCGAGGTAGGATCCTAGACTATATTTTCTTTAAAGGTTGCTACGTGTAATCGTATATTTTTACCAGTTAAAAATGCACGAAAAATCGATTATGTTTAAAAAAATTTGGGTTTTGGTTTAAAAAGGCGTTTTGTATCATTTTTAGTTGGGTGAATCAGGTTTTGAGGCTTTTCGTTCGATAGTTCTTGATGGTTTGAGTTTGTGTTTGTCCGTGGGTGTCAAAAGTATGCGAGTTGGTAGATTAATATGTGCTTTCAAGCATCATAGTGAGTGTTTGAGAGTTTTGGGACTCAAAACTTAAAACAGGGGAAAATCTAGATTTTTCTCGGGTGCCTGCACGCTCGAGCACTCGACGTCTGCTCGAGTGAACTGGTAGTGCAGGGCCATTTTCTTTTGGTCGTATCTCCCTCATTCGGACTCCGAATTAGATCACTTTTGTACTCAAATTAAATTCACGCAAGTTTTCTTTCCAATGACACCACTCTCACAATAAAATACTTTTTGTAGAAAATGTTATGATCAAAATAGTGAGAGTATGTCAAACTTTCTTATTCGTTTTTTATCCATTTTTGGCCAAATGTCTCGTAAAAAAGATTATTTTTCATCCTTATTAGAAGTTTTTATCAAATTTCTTGTTCTTCGGGAGTTTGTTTGTAGGTGTTTCACATGACCTGGGTGTTGGGACATGACAGTAGTAGTTGGCCAATTATGCTACGTGTAGTTATATGCTTTATCACCGGTTGAAATATTTTATATATCATGTTTTATGTTTAAACCATGTTGTTCACATAAAAAGCATGTTTTTCACTTTTTATTAGTTTATTACATAATATGGACTTGTTGATGTTCGTGATTTTCAAAAGAAAGTTTAAAAACGAGGTGACTTGTGAAAATCTTGAAAATTGTGTTTTGGCAGTTTGGAGTTAAACCTCGGGGTTTAGTCTCAGTTTTTGTAACGTTTTGGTAGAAATGGGAAAAATATTTGAAAATATTGTTTGATGTCCATGTTTAATGGATGATTTGGCGGTTGGCCATTGGATTTCTTTTTATACATGTTTAATGTATTATTGTAAAAATATTTTTATAGTCGAGCTACGTGTTGGTTTTTAAATGATCCTATAGATGTGTCGTAACAATGGGTATGTATTGGGCTTCTATTGCTCCTCAGTAAAAGTCTAGAAATGTGCACAGAGTAGGCACCTTCGTGCCTTCGGGTTAATCTCTATAAATGAGGTGGTGAGTGCATAGTGCCCTCGGGTTTTAGACCCGTAAACTAAGTGATCATTGTTGTAACTCTGTAATGATCATTGTTATCGTTACCTAGCAGACCTTAAGTAGTTCAGGACTAGGGTAATTGGCATGAGTCTATAGTTGTTGCCTTTATCCCTATGTGTGATAAAGTCGGTACATAGGAATCACTTCAGTTATTTTACTCGGCTGTGTGATCCGAGTGGAAAATCTTGTTTTGTTACGATTTCTCTTTATCTGTGAAATGATATCTGCATTGTTAAAATGCATGGATTTAAGGCTAGAGAATCCTTTTGAGGGTTATGTGGTTAAGTCAACTTTATACTATGTGATTGCAAATCCTGTTTTACTGCATTATAGTGTATTTTTATTGGATTTTGGCTCACGTTGTGGGATTTGCTAAAACATTTTTCAAGTGTTGTTGATCACGAGGAGTTGATCTAGTTGTGGCCGTGGTGGCGGAAAACTTGTTTTAGATTTCTTTTTTTGTTTTTGAGACATGTATTCCTACATGTGATGCCTGTTTCTGAAGGCGTGTTTTGTACACCTTGAGGCAATATATTTTATACGCATGTATAAAACTTAATGTATTCTGTTTTTAAGAGATGAGCACTGGGTTTTAGTTGATGGTTTTCCAATTAAAAGCTTATTTTCATAAATGATAGTTCGGTGGATTCTTTTTCGTGACCCTGGGGTTTGGGCGTGACAACTTGGTATCAAAACACTGGGTTCTAATACTTAAGAGCCATGGGAAGAGGGTGCATCACCTTGTGAGGAAATATGTGTGTGTGCTTGGTTGTCTATGTTTATGTTTGAATATGAGCATGTTAGCTTGCTGCGTTTGATAGCATGTGGATGCTGTGTATACGTGAGTATAGAGGTTGGACCTTATGATTGATTAGTCTTGCCTTCGGGCATTTGAATTAACGAATTTGGGAGCCAAGTTAGAAACGCATTTAGCTAATGTGATTTTTAGCAGGGAGTCTAAGTAGGTTATCCAAAATGATGCGTCATTCTTGTCGATTCTCCTAGGTATGTGTGATGTCTGTATAATTATTTTGGCTATGTGTTAGCATGATTATGTGATACGTGTTAGAAATAACATGATAGGTTGTTGTGTTTTATATTTTTTTTATTTATGAACTGTACAACCTTAGAGACAACGAGACTGGTTTGGGTCTTGGATGTGCGACTCTATTGTAGTGGTTGCCTTTCAGCAAGGTTCTGGATTGAGTGTCGATCGCTTGGTGCGTTGCAAAACTCGTCGGTGAAAAATCATGAGTTACGATGCTTGTGATCGATGTGTGCTTTGAAAGCGAAAGTGCAGAGGTGTCTGGATGGTTGTGGGAGTTATTAGTAACTTTGGATAAAAGGTCTCAGGATTGAATTTTTTTTGTTTGATGCCATGCGCATTCTAAGTGAGTTACGTGGGCAGTGGGCTTGAGGCCGTGATGTGGTTGTGATTTGCTTAGCAGGAGTTAGGTGAGTAAGCGTAACCTTCTAGAGTGAGGTTTTGGCGCAATGGACATGTTGACATGTGTCTCTGTGCATGATTGGTGACGAGCTTGTAAGCCTATGGGATGGGATGTGTTATACAAGGTGTGAAGATTGATGGTATTCGTGCATATGCGAATGAGGTCCTAGAGCTGGGAGGTTGGAGTAACGAACGATATGAGTATCGTGATAGGGGTTGTCGGTTGCTGTTTGACGGTGGTTGATGTGGCCTCAAGGTAAGATTTACAAGGTTCTTTAGGGGCCAAGTGGTGATGGGTACTAGGAGTACGTTCAGGTTGGGTCATGTTTCTTGTTGACCCATTTATTTTCTCTGAAAGGAGAGAGAGTTTTCTTGTAGACGATTGTCTGGTGCGAGTTATTTCATCTTGGTTGGATGGAGATGCTGGGATCTTGATTGGTGCAGATTTGGTTGTGTTCTGAGACTGTGAAAATCTCTTAGGATTTGTACCCGTGTTGTGAGCCTTGGAGTTGTGCCTTGGAAACTTGTATCACTAGGATCGGGTGGTTATAAGATTGATTCTTCATGGTTTCAACGGATGGTTGATGAGTATATGCGTTTAGCTATTATGCATGGTTACATGCTTTCTTGTGTGTGGAGCGTCCGTGTGTGTGACCTATGATCTGATTGCTCCCGCAGTTGGGGACCGTAAAGAGTTGCATGTCTGGGTTAGTATTGTCTTGTGGTGGAAGACCGTACGTAAAGGAGTACGTATGAGTTTGGTAAACATAGCAGATCATGGTATCCTAGTCAGAGTATGGCTTGTTATGTATGATGGTTGAACCATTTGGGTAGTGTTCCATGTGCTGCTTGTTCTTGTTGACAAGAGAGTCGGTGTGGAGACGTAGAGTTCTTTTTTAGAGTGATTAGCTAAGGACCGTTAACCGTTGTGTAGAGCTTGTTCTGGACTGTGTGGGTATAGTTGTGCTTGTAGCTCTTGGTAGAGTGAAAATTTTGTCAGAACAATGTGGCCGTGATATTCACATGGTGGGTTTCTGATAGATTTTTGTGGGTTTAGATTTGGGGTTTTGTTAGGGGCTTTGAACTATTCAGAGTTCTTAGAGTTGAGGTGTGGTCATCGACTGTGGTAAGCGTTGTGCTTTGGCATAACCGTTATTCGGATGGTGATCTTAAGAACGTGGTAAAGTAAGGGAAGGAAGGATCCGATGTTTAAAAAGCCTTGGTAGACGTGGCCTGTTCTGACCGACATGATTGTATGGTTGGGAACAGAAGGATGGTGATGAGTTTTGTATATGAGAAAATTGCTAAGTGTAAAACGCAAGTCTTGGTTAGTTACTTGACGAATATGTCTTGGGTTTGAGTATTCTGCTAGTGTGGACTGAAGGAATTGATGTATGTGTTCTGCGTTGGGGTTGACGTGGGATGACAGTCATCATGGTTACCTTGTTAGATGATGGCGATCATATTTAATTTGAGGTTGATCTCTAGCCTTGATATCAGTGATTTGATGGCGAGATGTTGAGATGTGTGATGATGTGCGGTTGCACGGGAGACATGATTGGATTTATGTCGATTATTGGATACCTATGAGTTGTTCTGTCTATGTGACGTGTCTGGTCGAGTGACTCGTTAGGGTTAGGTGACTTTGTGGCTGTGATGCCGGATTGGTTTTTGATTATGTGGAACCTTGTCTGGGACAATTGTGACAACCTAGCATTTCTCTAGGGCGAGGATTGTGGTTCGTGATGAAAGATCGAATAGATGATGGAGGTTTAAATGAAATGCATTCTTTGGTATTCCAGGTGAGTTGAGTGAACTTCTCACTGGAGTTGCATGTTTGCGTTGTTGCTAGTAGGTGGGCGTCATGTCAGCTTCGAGATGGCATTGTTAGCATCAGCAGGGTAATGATGTGGTTTTAAAGTCCATGGTTGTCTGGTGATCGTCAAAACTCGAGTAGAGTTTGTACGTGTAGTATGTAACATTGTGTGATCGATGTCAGGGTTTGACGTCGTGTGTTTGGACTCGTAGAGATAGTCCTTGGTGTGCAATGAGAGGTGTGATTAAGCCGGTATGTGGAAGCGAGAATGGGGTGGTAGTCTCTATGTCCTGGTGTAGAGAATGTTTAGGATCAAGTTCCATGGTGGATTGGTCTCGTGTGATGCATTTGTCACCGAAGTGGTTTGTGTTCGATGAGAGTTATGTTTTGAGGTGTGGCAACGTGAGTTGGATCTTGATTCGATATTTTATGGATGTTTAATGGATGACAATAGTGTCAGTGGATCTTGCCCGTGCAGGCAGTTTGTGTGGAGATCGAATCTTTAACTCGTGTTTGCTTCGTGTGACGATAGTTTTGAGATTTCAATGGTGGGGCATTTCTACTGTTGTGTGGTGTCGCTGGGTTTATATCAGAGTTTGTTGAGGGTTGATGGACTGGTGTTTGGCTTGAGTTCAGTGTTGAATTTCGGGGATGAAATTCTTTTGTGATGGGGAGAGTTATCAGACCCGGTCTCGTTTCTTTTTCGTTATATATATATTCGACGTACTCATTTATGCTTATGTGCCGTAGAACAGCGTGTATATATGTGTTTTATGCTTGTTCGGACTTAGAAATGAATGTCAGGTTGGATCCCGGGGCCGTTGGGCGTTGTGGTGCGAATTTAAAAAAAAAGATATTTTCGTGGCCTATAATATCTCACGATAGATATTTTTAAAAGATATTTTCAAAACTTCTCAGCTAAGTTTTCTCTTTTTCTCTCTGTCTTCTCTTTAACTTCTCGGGGGCTCGAAACTCGATTTTTGATGATTCAGCAGTTGATCCTTGCTATTGGCAAAAGGGGCTATGCATTCATCCGGACAGAATTTTATTCCTGCGAAGTTTAATTTTGCACGTGGTTTGAGGCGTCAAGTTTTTAATACACCGAGGTAGGATCCTAAACTATATTATCTTTAAAGGGTGCTGCGTGGAATCGTGTGTGTTTTTACGAGTTAAAAATAAATGAAAAATCGATCATGTTTTAAAAAAATTGAATTTTGGTTTTAAAATGTGTTTTATGTTGTTTTTGGTTGGGTGAATCAGGTTTTGAGGCGTTTCGTTTGATAGTTCTTGATGGTTTGAGTTTGTGTTTGTCTGTGGGTGTCAAAAGTATACGAGTTGGTAGATTTATGTGTGTTTTGAAGGATCATAGTGAGTATTTGAGAGTTTTGGGGCTTGAAACTCAAAACATGGGAAAATTTAGGTTTTTCTCGGGTGCTTGCGCGCTCAAGTGCATGCGCGCTCGACTTCTGCTCAAGCGAAATAGCTATGCAGGACCATTTTCTTTTGATCATATCTCCCTCACCCAGACTCTGAATTAGGTTGTTTTTGTACTCAAATTGAAGCCCCGAAAGTCTTCTTTCCAATGACAATATTCTCACAATAAAATTCTTTTTGTAGAAAAAATTATGATCAAAATAGTGATAGTATGTCAAACTTTTTAAACCATTTTTCATCCATTTTTGGACAAATGTTTTGGAAAAGATTATTTTTCATCCTTATTGGAACTTTTTATAAAAAATTTTGTTCATTGGGAGTTTGTTTGTAGGTGTTTCACGTGACCCGGGTGTCAGAGCGTGACAGTGGCGGTTGGCAAGTTAAGCTACGTGCAGTTATATGCTTTTTTACCGGTTGAAATGCTTTATATGTCATGTTTTATGTTTAAACTATGTTATTCAGATAAAAAACATGTTTTTCACTTTTTATTAGTTTATTACATAATATGGACTTATGGATATTCATGATTTTCAAAAGAAAGTTTAAAAACGAGGTAACTTGTGAAAATCTTGAAAATTGTGTTTTGGCAGTTTGGAGCTAAACCTCGGGGTTTAGTCTCAGTTTTTGTAATGTTTTGGTAGAAATGGGAAAAATATTTGAAAATATTGTTTGATGTCCATGTTTAATGGATGATTTGGTGGTTGGCCATTGGATTTCTTTTTATACATGTTTAATGTATTATTGTAAAAATATTTTTATAGTCGAGCTACGTGTTAGTTTTTAAATGATCCTATAGATGTGTCGTAACAATGGGTATGTATTGGGCTTCTATTGTTCCTTGGTGAAACTCCAAAAATATGCGCAGAGGAGGTACTTTCGTGTCTTCAGGTTAATTCTCGTAAACGACGTGGTGGGTGCTTAGTGCCCTTGGGTTTCGGGCCCGTAAACTAAGTGGTCATTGTTGTAACTCCATATAGAACTTGTCATAATCTAGCAAGTCTTAAGTGGTTCAATACTAGGGTAATCGGCACGAGTCTATAATTGTTACCTTTGTCCCTGTATGTGACAGAGTCGATACATAGAAATTATTTTAATTATTTTCCTCGGCTGTGTGATCCTAATAGAAAATCTCATTTTGTTATGGTTTTTCTTTATCTGTGAAACAATATCTGCATTGTTGAAATGCATGGATTTAAGGTTGGAAAACCCTTTTGAGGCTCATGTGGTTAAGTCAATTTTATGCCATGTGATTGCATATCCTACTTTACTGCATTATAGTTCGTTTTTATTGGGTTTCGACTCACGTTGTTGGATTTGCTAAAACCTTTTTCAAGTGTTGTTGATCACAAGGAATTGATATAGTGGTGCTCGTGATGGCGGAAGACTTGTTTTAGTTTTTCTTTTTGTTTTTGAGACACGTATTCCTACATGTGATACCTGTTTCTAAAGGCGTGTTTTGTACACTTTGAGGCGATATATTTTATGCATATGTATGAAACTGAATGTATTCTATTTTTAAGAGATGAGCACTGGGTTTTAGTTGATGGTTTTTCAATTAAAAGCTTATTTTCATAAATGGTAGTTCGGTGGATTCTTTTACGTGACCCTGGGGTTAGGGGCGTCGCAAAATAACTCCCAAATGATACATAAATCACCGATGCTTTTGGCTTCAAATCCAACCATTCAATATAATTGCCTGAATTTTGAAAGAGGTCGCCACCAAAATTAGTGTCAGATGGATCTGTTCCATCCAAGAACGCTGATGGGATCAATGGTCCGACTGCAACCAAGATGAGCTTCTCGATAGCCCGTAAAGCCTCGATTTCCAAAGCATCGAAGGAGTTTATGAGCACCTTCGGATTTGCTTCTTCTATGAGTATGTTCGAATGATCTTTAAGAGTTGGAATCGCAAAATTTAACAAGTTTGAATTAAGTAGAAAGGAAGGAAGATCTCGGGTGGCGAGCGTGGCAATCCAAGCAAGTTAATAGACCATGAGGGATCATTGCCAGTATTCTTAATAGCATCACCATAGCCATTGAAGTAATAAAAGTAAATATCTAGTATGGTGGCAAGTTGAATCTAGAGAACAATTGACGGAACATGAAAGGTCCGCACTACTCTACATACTCGGGGAATGATGGTGGTGTAAATGACATGGGTAAAAGGCTGGATATTTATGCTTACCTCCTTTAAAAAAAAGAGGTAAGCATTGATCTTTGTATGGTCATCCACTTAGATTAGAATTGGAGGTGGGAGATTGTGACGTTTGTGGGAGATTGTGGATTGTGACGTTTGTGGGAGATTGTGAGATTGTGAATTGTGACGTTTGTGGGAAATTGTGACGTTTGTGGGAAAAATCAGATAGAGTTTGTTCTCTAGTTTGAGCATGAAATTGCTTGTTTTCATGGTTTTCTGACGTCTGTGATGACGAACGCAACACATAAGATATTTTCAGTAGTTTGTATCCTCTACATGATCTTGTTAGCATTTTGTCATGCCCTATTTTAGTTGATTTATATCTATCTTCTCCTAATTTCTTGGGCTTTTTATCAACACTAAGGCATGGTGTGTGGCATAGCTTTTTTTATATAGTTTTTTTTTTTAGTAAAATTTTTTTATGTTAATTTAAATGAAGATATTTTTTAAATTTTTTTATTACAATAAACTAAAAAAATAAAAATAAAATTCAAATAAAACAAAAAAAACCACTTTAAGGCTTTTATGTGATTTTTTGTTTTTGGTGAATTATTTTTATTTTTTTTTAAAATGATTATATTTTTAAATTTGTTTTATCATGATGAATTGAGAATGTAAAAAAAAAATTAATTCCAAAAAATCAAATAAGTTCATAAAAGATAAAAAAAAAGGTCACAAAAATTTCCACAAAAAAAACTAAACCAAACAGAGGCTAAGGTTCTGTTGAGTTATCAAAAAAATTATAAAAAAAAGTAATTTACAAGAAAAGTGAAGTGAAAGAAAAAAAAAAATATATAAAAAAATTAGTATCCGTTACTTATTTAATTTGTAAGAACGTTGATAGAAATTTCAATTGTAAACTTTTTTACAATTCATAATTTTATACTTTTTACAATATTTGTTTTATAAAAAATTATTACCTGCAAGAAAATGTCTTCCCAGGACTTAGATTCTTATGCATTAAATACACAGAAAAAATAAAATGATTATTTTTTTTTCTTTTTATTTCTTTTCCGATTAAATGAACAAAGCCTAAGGGGTGACAATTCTGTTTTCCATGTATGAAATCTCAAATTTGCACAATTAGAAATTTGTGCTAAAATTTTCAAGTACTCATTGGCAAGGTTTTGTAATTCTTTAATCCTAATATAAAATTTCAAATTTGCACAATTAGAAATTTTTGGTATGCGCTAAAAATTTCAAGTACTCATTGGCAAGGTTTTGTAATTCTTGAATCCTAAAAATAAATGGATTTTAGAATGAAAAATTAATGAACAGTTTAATTTATAAGTCGTTTATTATTTTTCATTCAGCATATAATTTTTTAACGAGTAAAGTTCATTCACATAAAAATTTTAATGCATAAGATCTTTTTCAAACAAAAATATCTTAAAATAAATAAATTTATCTGTACATTTTCAAAATATGTATGAAGAACACAGATAAATTTATCTGTCTTTTATTGAAAGTGTATGTAAAGAATACAAATAATTTTATCTGTTTTATTGAAAGCACATATAAGAAATACAGATAAATTTATCTATATTTTTTCAAAATATATATAAATACACAGATAAATTTATCTATTTTTTATTGAAAGCACACGCATAAAAAATACAGATAAATTTGTCGGTACCTTTTCAAAATATGTATAAAAAATACAGATAAATTTATCTAATTACATTATCTGTGTTTATATGCAAATAGATAAATTTATCTGTTTGCATATTAAACAGATTAATATTAAACATTTGTGTTCATATGCCGAAAATTTATCTGTTTGCATATTAAACAGATTAATATTAAACATTTGTGTTCATATGCCGAACAGATAAATTTATCTTGCGCGTTAAAACTTATTTTTTAGACATTTAGTTGTTACTAATTATTTTAACGAAATACCACAACACAATTTAAAATAACAACCCAATTTAATTTTTTAATTTTATGAAAATTAAGCATAAATAATTCAACTTCATGCAAAATTACTAATTTAATCATTACAAAAATATTATCACATTCATACATCTCATTATAAGTCAAAAATAAATAAAATTCACTACCTTTGATAGTTTGTAAGAGACAAACTAGAAAGCCCTCAAATTGTGGAAGGTGAAGTATAGAAATCCTAGAGTTTTAATTAACCAATTTAATCATTCTTAAACACTTACAATCAAGATTTAATTATAAATTTTTAAGAATCCATAGAAAAATATTTGGCCAAAGAATAATAAAAATAAATAAATAAAAAATTTTATGAACTTTCATAGAAAAGAAAAAAGAAAAAAATGTACAAATACCGTATTATCCGTTCTCAGGGCAGAAGGGAAAAGGAAGGAAAAGAAAAGAGGGGGGACAAGGCCGTACGTGCGTATGTTCTCTCTTTTTCCATTTTTTTATTCTATATTATTATTTTAAGAGAATATATTTAATTAAAATTTATTACAATAATTACTTAAAGTTACTTGTTAACACACATTTTACACCAATGTTCTAGGATTATTATTTAATTAAAATAAATATAAAATTAAATTTTACATGCAAAAATATAAAAATAAATTATTTTTTATCTTTAAAAGTCACTTAATAATCCAAATAGTGCTTAAATCTAACTATTGATGCCAATAAATATTAAGAATTACATGTCAAGAAAACTCAATAAATATAAAAAATTACATGCCAAGAAAGCACCCCTTAAATTTCACGAAAAACAGACTTTGTTTACGGTTCCATTAATGCACAAAAGGAGTTTCTTTTTCCATTGTTATTTTTTTTACTACTTTCTATTCAACTTTTATATGAGTTTTATTATAGAATTAATTTATTTTTACTACGTATATTTTATTTCATAAAAAAATACAAATAAAATATCATTATTATTATTATTATTATTATTTTAACTATCAATTTTTATGATGACCCAAGAGACCTAAAAAATATAAAATAACTTTAATTTAAAATCAAATAAATAAAAAAATTTACGATCATTACAAGAATAATAAAGTATTTTGATAAATAAATACAAAAGAATTCGATATTAAATTATTCGATAGTTCGATAATTTGATTTATATAACCTTAGTTTTAAATTACTACAATCACATTAGCCCGTGACAAAATTCAAAACCACGCATAAGTTGGTGATGAAGTTCCAAAAAAATTTATTTTTATGCCAATATTTGATTTCTATATGGTCCAGATCATAATTAGATTAGAGTCATATTCAAAATTACACATAAGTCAATGGTAAAGCTTAAACAAAATTAATTTTTGTGCCAATATTTAACTCCCATCGGGTGGAGTTTAGATCATAATTGGACTAAAGTCATATTCAAAATTAAAAAGATGATATCACAATATATTTTTTTATTTTTTCAAAAAAATTAATTTTCAGCATTTTAAAGCCATATATATATTCAGAATTTTATACTTGATCCATTTGTTTTTCCATAAAATGAGTATAAAAGTAAACATTTAATTTTTCGATAGAGATTTTGAAAAGAACCCTTTTTTTTCTAATACAGATATTCAAAAAAAATTAAAATGAAAAATACCAATAGTGGTAGTACTTTCCTCATAACAAAACCTCCTTAAATACCTTTTCTGAAATTCTGGTCCAAATTATAACAATTCAACCTAATATTAAATTAACGATAACTTAGGAATAAGGTGAAAGATATAAAAGTTCTTATTTTACTTATCAATTTTTTTTTAATCTTTTTATATCGTCTTCCAAAATATATATTATTTAATATTTAATGATATCTAAACTATTAATTAACTAAATCTAATTTTAAGCAATAACGTATTAAAATATATTAAAATAATCAAGTCAAATTATTACACCATTAATTTTATCAATTAACTATTTAAACTTATATATTTTTGTTTCACTTAATTTATATCAATATTTTAAGAAACTAAATTAATTAAGATAATAACATAATTAAATTCTACATGTAGAAATATAATTTTTTTTTTTAAATCAAGAATATTCAATTTAACCAAGCAACTCGTATGAATAAAAAAAAGTTATAAACGTTACAACACTAGATTAAATACCAATTTTTGGCACCAATAAGAATTGGCCCTTGCCGATCATTCTTTTGTTGTCAAACTTCCAGTGGCTTCGGATCTTGATTTCGATTTTAATTTTTTTTGTAAAAAAAACTCATTCTCTACCAATATTTTCAAATAATATTTACTTGAAATAATAATTTAAACTAACTTTTTATCGCGTGTTCTATATCGATATTTTAGAATTATTATTTAATTAAAACAAACTTAAAGTTAAATTTTACGTATCAAAGAATATAAGAATAAAATGTTTTTACAGCTAAAATGCCAAAATTATACGCCTCAAATTTCATGATGATTAGGTTTTTTTTATCAGCAAAAAAAAAATTATTAAAAGAGAAAGAATAGCAATTAATGGGAAGAATAACTATATTACAAAGAGGCATAAGATTTTGTCACGGGAATAAAAGACTTCTAGTTGACAAGAGGCCAATCAACAAAGAAAAGCAAGGTAACAACTAAGAAGGCATTGATCGGTACGTAAAAGTGTCGATCCTATTTCGTAAAATACACTGTATTAAACCTAAAAAATATATTTAATAAATTTAAAAAATCCCGTTTACCAACTGATTTGCACAAATTAATTTTTTTAAATAAGCTAAACAATGCAAAAAACTTAAATCAACTAATCACACAAGCATAAAATAAAAACAAACTACAATCACACACGAGACGGCGATTTTTACGTGAAAAACCCTAAATCGAGTAAAAATCACGAGACCACTTTGGGTCTAAAAAATCAAATACTATTAAATGTTGATTACAAAGAAATCTTACAAACTCCGACGTTGCACCCACAACCAATGGTAGTAATTCTATTTTTGCCGAATCCGCGTGCACCAACTCCTGTGCTTGACCGCTGCTGGAACCTACCACCGGACTTCAATGCTGACGGACTCTTCCACCAGATTTCAACATTTGAGACTTCTCTCAAACGACTCCACGAACACAACAGATCGTTGAAACTTTGATTGACTTGATGATAAGCTTGAAAGAGCAGAAGATAATTAATCATCGAGCTTTTGTAGACTAACTTATGAGTACAAAGAATAAATCTCTAAAGCTTGTGGCGGCTAGGTTTTCATAAAAATGTAATAATAAAACCCCCTCATATGAAACCTAGCTTTCCTATTTATAAGAACATACAAAAACCCTAGCTGCTTCTTTAATAAAAACCTTTCGCGTTGAGGACCGCTCGAGTGGTCTAATCACCGCTCGATCGGTGAAGCCTGTTCCTCAGTAAATTTTTGTAGAGACTTGAGAATCCGAGAGAATCAATAGACCGCTCGAGCGATCTGTCGGGTGGTCTGCCCTGTGAGTTATTTTTTATGTTTTCTACTCCGTTTGCGTAACCCTGTAATATTAAACTATAACTCTAAAGTGTCAAAATATCAATGAATTAAATAAATAATTTAAATACTCATTTGACATAGAATTGCCAACCAAAAAACGAATTTTGCTGAGGGCAAAATTTTTAACAATCTCCCCCTTTGACAATTCTGTGACAAAATTCAACAAGCCATCAAATTTAATTAAAAAAAACTGACACGATACAACCAACAACTAAGCAAAAACCTTTTCACAAAAACTAAACTCATACTCCCCCTCAAATTAAACTCGCCAAAAAAAAAAAACGACTCGACTCCCCCTAAATCTCGACTCTCCCTACACCAAACATCTAAGCCTAAGCACTCTATTTTCTCCGTTTTTTTGTCACGAATTGACAAACAAACACAAAAACAATAACTCTTTTTGAGCAGTGAACAAGATTAAGAAACAAGAACAAGTCTCAGGCACATTTGCATTAACATAAAATCACAAAATCTAGTCAAAATGATTAAAACACACACAGAATCCAAGATACCCTATATTCATATATGAACGAACACAATCAGAGTAGATTCTATATGAAGAAGTATGTGTGGAATTGAAAACTTTTTAGACACAGTTCAAAAAGACTGGGTTCAAAAAGACTGAGTTACATTTATTTATCATAGATCAAGAATATCACAAAGTCAAACCAGCGTTGACCCAATTCACTTTATAAGTTAACTCTTCCTCAACTAGAGATTGCAATTTTTTTTTCAAAGGCGGCTTTCACACTAATACGAACGAAAAAGCAAAGTTTGCATAGGTAGCCATTTTCTAAGTAAAATTTGACACAAATTTCAAGGTGGCTGTACACTGATACGTACGAAAAGACAAGGTTCGAATAGGTAGCCATTTACTAAAACCAACCAAATAGACTCAAGAGAAGGAGGGAGCTTAAACATTAAGATCAAGTGGATCGCCACTAAGTAGTCATTTTGTGAAATCTTTAGAAAATTGAAAGATAAAAGAGACCCAAAAAAAATAATCCCACGTGCGAAAAATTCTTGCTTCTAACAATATTCAAGAGGTATACAGAATAGACTCATCTATGAAAGCGTTATATCCACTATGAATTAGATTACCCAAAAATAAGTGCGGTAGTTAATCTCAAAGCCTAACTTGTGGGATTTCAACCAAATAAAATAATGCACAGAAAATGTGCTCAAAACTTAATAAAGTCCCCCACATTTCTTCATTTTATCAAAAAATACAAAAAAAAAAACTCAAAACAAACTAGGGACTACGACTAGCCAAAAAACTGCTAAGGTCACTCTTTTGAACCCAAATTTTCTTGATTTTCAAAGGCACTGATTTTAGGTTAGACATCCAATTCTTTCTAGGTTGTTGTGGCATATCAAATCTGATTCTATATTAGTCAATCAACCTAGTGCAGTGAGGTCTGATGTGTCCCTTTATACCATAGTGATGACAAATAAGCACAAAAAATATATTCCTATTCAATTTCATGCAATTGGGACGTGTGTGTCCAATAATACCACAATGATGACAGATATGAATAAATTTAACTTTTCTTACCTCACCATGTACAATGGTGGATTTACCCGTTTGACTATACCACTTTCTGCCGTCACAACATTTGGTGCAGACTTAGGTAAAATTGGGTGGCTAATTTTTTCTTTTCCTTTTGTCGAGTTGCTTGAAGAAGTACCCGTGAATTCAAGCCCTCTCCTGTCAGTCACTGCTTTCTGTACCCCAAGCATGTCATCCAAAGTCATAGTTCCTGCATTCAATTTTTTGAAAGTAAATTGAGCATTTAACAAATCTTTTTTAAATTTAATCAATTTTAATTCAAGCTCAGCTTTTAACTCAATACTAGCATGCAATTCTTTTTCAAAAAATTCAATCCTAGTTTGTCTAGTTTAACACAATTCAGACACGTCATTCCTTGCTGTTTCACATTTTGCAAGTTTTTCACGCAAAATCTCCCAGTTTGATTTGAATTTCACAACCAAAGCTTGAGCTTCAGTTAGCTCTTACTTGACACTTTCATTCTCCTTTTCATCCAATTTGATTTTTTTAACCAGTTTTGCATTATTTTTGGTCAACTTAAAACACTATTTATATTGCTTGTCATAAGCTTGTTGAATAGTTTTCTCGTCCTCACTTTCTTCATCATTGTCAATCTCCTCATTTTCAGAATTCTCAAAATTTTTAGACTCAATAGATTCTTCATGAATAGAAGCGACAAAAGCTACAATTTTCCTATCATCACAATCAGGGTCCTTCTCATCACTCGTGTCGGGTTCACTTTCATCATCCCAAGTGACTGTGAATCATTTGTGTTTCTTTCTAAGAAAGTTCGGGCATTCTTTAGCCATATGTCCAAATCCTTTGTATTCATAGTATTGAATTTCAAAAAATTAGCCTTTCGACCCATTTTTAATAAAATTGGACGAATTTTTGACTTTGTCTTTACTGTGTTTCTTTTGTAATTTTTTCTCCTGATTAGGATTTTTAATTTTTAAAAATATTTTGAATTTTTTCACAAAGATAGCCATCATCTCAGGGTCTAAATCATCATCCGAGTCGCTTGCAGAACCAAGAACTAAAAAGAAAACTAGATTTTTTGAAACCTTTTTATTTTAAAAATTTAGCTCATAGGTTTGCAGGTTTCCAACTAAATCTTCAACAGAAGTAGAATCGATATCTTTACTTTCTTCTATTGCTGTGACTTTTGGTTGGAAACGTTCGGGTAAAGATCTAAGAATTTTTCGAACAATTTTAGACATTGAAATTTTTTCACCAAAATTAATAGAGGCATTCACAATATTACTTAATTTTGCATACAAATCGTCAAAACTTTCATCATCTTTTATGCGCAGAGTTTCAAAATTTGTTGTGAGACGTTGAAGTTTTGAGATTTTTATTGTATCAGTCTCTTCGTGAGTAATTTGAAGAATATCTCATACTTCTTTAGCCAAGTCACACGTACTACTCTAAAACTCTTCTTGTGTGACTCTACTAAAGATAGCATTTATAGTCTTGCTATTCCATCCAGCATCCTCAAAATTATCTCTATCCCATTTAGCCACGGGCTTAGGGACGACTTCTCCATCAATAGTACAGGTGGGAGATTTGTAACCCTCAACAACAGAAAGCCAAACTCTTTCGTCTATAAATTTTAAAAAGGCTCTCATCCTGACTTTCCAAAATGGATAATTATGGCCATCAAGAAGGGGTGGTCAACCGGTTGAAGCGCCTTCTCTAAGAAAATCTATTTATTACAAATCAGTCAACCGATCACACAAAAAAATTTTTAGACTTGCTTTGATACTAATTGAAAAATCCTGTTTACCGACTGATTTGCACAATTAATTTGTTTGAATAAGCTAAACAATGCAGAAAACTTAAATCAACCAATCACTCAAACATAAAATAAAATAAAGCACAATCACATACGAGACGGTAATTTTTACGTGAAAAACTCTAAATTGGGTAAAAATTACGAGACCACTCCGGGTCTAGAAAATCAAATACTATTAAATGTTGGTTACAAAAAATTTTTACAAACCCCGACGTTGCACCCATAACCAATGGTAGTAAGCCTATCTTTGCCAAATTCACGTGCACCAGCTCCTGTGCTTGACCACCGCTAGAACCCACCACCGGACTTCAATGCTGACGGATTCCTCCACCAGACTTCAACACTTGAGACTCCTGTCAAGCGACTCCACAAATACAACAGATCGTTGAAATTTTGATTGACTTGATGATAGGCTTGAAAGAGCGGAAGCTAATGAATCATCAAGCTTTTATAGACTAGTTTGCGAGTACAAAGAATAAATCTCTAAAGCTTGTGGCGGTTAGGTTTTCATAAAAATATAATAATAAGACCCCCTCATATGAAACCTACCTTTCCTATTTATAAGAGCATACAAAAACCCTAGCTGCTTCCTCAATAAAAACCTTCCGCGTCAAGGACCGCTCAAGCAGTCTAATCACCGCTCGATCGGTGAAGCCTGCTCCTGAGTAAATTTTGCAGAGACTTGAGAAACCGAGAGGATCAATAGACCGCTCGATAGACCGCTTGAGCGGTCTGTTGGGCAGTCTTCCATGAGATCTATTTTTGATATTTTCTACTCCGTTTGCATAACCCTGCAATATTAAACCATAACTTCAAAAGTACAAGTGCCAAAATATCAATGAATTAAATAAATAATTTGAATACTCATTTGACATAGAATTGCCAACCAAAAAATGAATTTTGCAGATGGAAAAATTCCTAACAAAATTATTTCGTAGTGTTTTTGTTAACAGCATTATTGGGAGTGGCTTAGAGAAAAAAATGGTGTAAAATGGGACAGAACAGAAAAGAGGGATAAAATAGAAATTTTTATAAAAGTTGTGTCCGGACAGACGAATTCACCTTCCGGATGGAATTGGTCAAGTAAAAATCACGTCCAAACGACGTTCGGACGAAAAAGTTTATGTGATAATTACGTCTTAACGGATGCCCAGACAAAATATTGACAGAAAGAATTGCGTCTAGACGGGAGCTACTAGCGTCCAGACGAAATGTCTGGCGTTCGAATAGTGGTGCAGAAAGAGTTGCACCTGAAGGCTAAAACTGCGATAGAAAGCTCTCCTATAAATAGGTGGCTTGGGTTCATTAATAAGGGATCTTAGATTTTCAAAAGACGACGGATCGAGAGAAGCTAGGAGGCCAATCTGGAAGGCTCGAGACGTGTTAAGAAGTTGAAGACAGAGACTTGAGGTTTTACTCTTATTCAACCTTTCATGTTTTTTAGTCGCAACATGAGAGGCTAAACTTTTTCTATTCTTAAAGGAAGATGAATCCCTAGATGGTATTCTTAACTTGTGTTTAGACTAGTTTTTTTTCTTTATTTTTTGGCTTTTTAATTTTTTTTTATAAAAAAGTAAATGTAAAAAAATGTGTAAAAAAGTTATGTGAGGTCAAACCAGTGAGTTTTTTAAAAAGTTTTTAAACAAAATTTTTTAAATTAAAACTAGGCCAAACATAAGTTTAGAAGTAGTTTAAACTCGTTTGTTTATTTTTTATTTTGGACTCAATTTGTTGAGTGATTTGAGGCGTTGACATTTCGATTAACGAGCTTTTAATTTGATTATTTAGTTTTGTTTAAAAAAACTTAGGCCAAACATAAACTTAGAAATAGGTTAAATTCCCAACATTTCTTACCTAACTAATAAAAGTGGCAATATTGTTTCATTCGTGTAATGGCATGTAATATTTTGTGACTATGCAAGTTTAGTTTATATCACAATTAGCTTGGAGTCTATCTGATGTTTGTGGTGCTGTGACGAATAGAAAGAACAGACAAGATAAATAGGTTTGTTGGATAAAAAAATTGTCTTGTTTCTCATTAATTCAAGAAGACCAATATGGCCCATGCATACATCCTGACAAAGGAAACAATACAAGAAGGTAGGCTTTATTGTCATCAATTTTTGTGTTTCTGGCTTGGCATACAACCAGGATAATATTGTTTGGCTCGTACACATGAAAAACAAGACAGAAAGAAGCATTTGCAGAAGTACTTTTTTTGTCCCTTGCTTATATTCGTCACTACAAACGTCACATAGAGTCCACCGTTTATTAGTAAATAAATTAATTGTTTGTGACATTTTTAATATTAATTAAGTTAATTAAATAAATGGTGGAGACTAACGATTTTCTTATATGAAAAATAAATATATTTATGAAAGATGAATATATTTATAGAAGATGAATGTTATTATTAAATTAATATGTATATACATAAATGTATAAATATTATTATTAAATGAATGCTATTTATTCATTAATGTTAATATGCATATACATGAATGTTATTTATTTTTGTTCATCTCCCATTCATGAATGGATGTATGTGACCAATCATCCATTTATGATCTCATCATTTCATTCTCCAATTTTTTTCCATATATATAGATCAACATCCATTTCGTTTCGAGAGAGAGAAAAAAAAACATTTTTTATAAAATATTTCAGAGATTACGGGCCAAAGAAAGTGTTCTTGTTGGTGAAATTTTGGGTTTTATAATTTATGCAAAGTTTGTTTGAGCCACACAACGATCAGTTGGGCTGTTGTATCCTGGGAGAGACAAGTCAAATTTTAAAAGTCAGTTGCATCGGTCTCGGATTTTGTCAACCGCAGAGGGCTTGAATCTCCTTAAAGAGAGCGAGATATCCGCGCCTCAGCCTATTCTGGTGTTACTTATTTTTTTTAATTATTGTACTTAAAAATATCAATTTATTGGTATTTTTTCAACAATTTTAAGGAGATTCAAAAATAGAGAAAGTATTAGAAAAAATAAATGAATGCACTGACGATCTCAACAAGCCATTCCGTTTTAAGGGAGCTCATTTGAAGAGGTGAAAAGTAAAGGTTCTTTTCTACCTTAGCCTTCTCAAGGTAGCTTACATTCTCACCGAGAAGAATCTGAATAAAATTGCTACCAAAGAGATGACTGATGAAAAGTATGAAGTCTATGTAGAGAAAGTGGAGAAATACAACAAAGATGAGAATAACTGTCGCTATTATCTTTTGAATTGTCTTGCAGATCATTTTTATGATTACTATGATACAACTTACTCTTCTGCTAAGAAAATTTGAAAAGCTTTACAAAATAAATATGATACTGAAGAGGCAGGTGCAAAGAAGTATGCTGCTAACTAATTTTTTTGTTATCAAATGGTAGATGGAATGTCCGTTGTAGAGCAAGCTCAAGATTTTCAGATAATATAGTTGCAGAAATGAGATCCAAAGGCATTAAGATTGGAGACAGTCTTGTGGTGGCAGGAATCATTGACAAACTTCCACCGTCGTGGAGAGAATTTCAAAAGTCAATGCGCCACAAGCAAAAGGAGACATCTCTAGAGACTTTGACCACACGCATCCACGTGGAGGAAGAGGCTAGAGGCCAAGATGCACTAATGACACAAAAAGATAATAGACATTCCACAAAGGTAAATTTAGTTTATACAAATAATAATAATTTACCCAAAAATCAATTTCCTAAGAATGCTTATATGAAATCAAATAAAAAGAACTTCAAAAACCATGATAAACCTCACTTTAAAGGTAACCAGAAAAATATGAATCACGGACCCCCTCCACAAAATCAACACTATAATGGATGTTTTGTCTGTGGCAAGAGTGGGCATATGGCTCGAGTTTGCAAGTTTCGGAAGCGTTGCTCTTTTCCTCAAGCCAACGTTACTGAGCAGCTATTTGTGGCAATGATTACAGACATTTTTATGGTGCAATCTGTGGAAGGGTGGTGGGCAGACTCTGGTGCTAATAGGTACATTTGCTGTGACAAAGATTGGTTCAAATTATACACTCCATTCAATGAAGAAAAATTAATTATGCTTAGTGGTTTTAGTAAAACCAAGATTCTTGGGAGTGGTGAGGTAGATTTGAAGTTCATCTCTAAACGAGTGCTTACTTTGAAAGATGTACTTTACACTCCGTCCATGAGAAAAAATCTGGTGTCAAGTTATCTTATCAATAAGGCTGGTTTCAAGCAAACTATGGAATCTGATCAATATGTGATGCCATTTTTTATGAAAAAAAATATATGTTTTTAAATCTAAAAATAGTGGGGGTCAAAAACTTTTTGAATATATTTCAATTGAACCGAGCTCTTCTAACATTCTTTTTCAAAATCAAAAAAATGTTGATGTTGAGTTTAGAAGAAGTAAAAGAGCTAGAGTTGAAAAATATTTTGACCCTAATTTTTATGCTTTTAATGTAGATGACTACCATCTTAGTTTACAAGAACCTTTAATATCACCTGATGCTATTTTTTGAAAAGAGGCCGTAAATGATGAGAAGGATTTACTAATTTCTAATCAAACATGGAAATTGGTAGATTTACCGCTAGGTTGTAAAATCATTGAGTGTAAATGGGTTCTTCGAAAAAGCTAAAACTAGATAAAACTATTGATAAATATAAAACAAGACTTATTGCAAAAGGTTTTAAACAACAAACCGATCTTGACTTTTTTGAAACATTTTCGTCGGTTACTTGTGTAACATCCATTAGACTGCTAATTGCAATGGCTGCAATTTTTGATTTGAAAATTTACTAAATAGATGTAAAAATAGCTTTTTTAAATGGGGACCTAGATGAGAAAATTTATATGAATAAGCTCGAAGGCTTTGTAGAGCATAGACAAGAAAGAAAGGTGTGTAAACTAATTAAGTCTCTTTATAACTTAAAACAAGCTCCCAAACAGTGGCATGAAAAATTTGATTCCTACATGACTGAAAATGGGTACAAATCTAATGAATGTGATAAGTATATCTACTATAAATCTTGTGATAATTCACATGTGATTATTAGCCTCTATGTGGATGATCTGCTGATTTTTTGATCTAATTTACATATTATAAATGAGACAAAAAATCTACTTAGTAGATATTTTGATATGAAAGATCTTGGAGAGGCTAATTTTATTTTAGGGATGAAAATCACTAAAACTAGTGATGAAATTTTTCTTGATCAGTCGCATTATGTTGAGGAAATTTTGAAAAAATATAATTTTTATGATTGCAAGCATATAGCTACTTTTTTTGCTACTAGTACACATCTTTTTTCTGTTAAAAATGATAATGAGATGATTAATCAAAAGAAGTATGCTAGCATGATCGGGAGTTTGCGATATGCGACTGATTATACTAGACTTGACATTGCTTATGCAGTGGGAGTACTTAGCAGGTTTACTAATAAGCCAAGTGTTGATCATTGGCATGTCATGGAAAGAGTAATAAAATATTTATATGATACCAAAACTTATGGCTTGTTTTATAAAAAAATATCCTATTGCACTTGAGGGGTGTAGTGATGCCGATTGAAATACTTTTTCAGGTGATTCTCTCTCTACCAGAGGTTATATTTTTACACTAGGTGGTGGTGCAATATGCTGGAAGTCAAAAAAACAAACTATTATTACTAATTCAACTATGGAAGCTGAACTTATAGTTTTGACTTCAGCATGTAAAGAGGCAAATTGGTTACGAGATTTGTTGCATGAAATTTCATTATGGGAAAAACCAATTCCTCCTGTGCTAATTCATTGTGATAGCATTGTCGCGATTGGTAGAGTGAATAACAGTTATTACAACGGTAAATTCAGGCCCATAAGAAGAAAACACAGTATTGTGAGATCTTATTTGAGTAGTGGCATCATAAATGTGAATTATATAAAATCTTGCAGACCCATTCTCCAAGGCCTTGGCAAGAGAAAGGGTCTGGAGTATATCGAGAGGTATGGGACTTAAGCCCATACAATCATGAACTACGTATGAGAATACCCAACCCGGGTACTAGAGATCCTGCAACCAGGTTCAATGGGACAAACGAATCATAAGGTGGTCGGAATAAAAAATGCACTATTTTTTGTCCATCCCTATGGTGTAAGTGCATTTATCCTGTAATATTTTGAGGGGTGAATTTTTAAAAAAACTCTTAACAAAAATCTGTAACTCGTATGAGTGGGGTGCTAAAATTACAGAAGAACCCTTGACGAATTTTGCCTATGTGAGTGTGGAAGTAGGACCGCTTCCTATGAGATTATGGCTTAATCTCAAATGCACTCTTGAAAATTAGGATCAGCACAAGGCCGTAATGTGCTAGCTAATAAAGTTCGTGTCAGCATCTGAATTATTATGTATGAATAGGAATTCATTATTTTTCTAAGAAGTCATAGTTCAGTGCAGAGTACACTATTGACTCTGGAATAGTGATTGTTGTCTCACTAGTGAATGTTCAATGCAGAGCATACCTTCATAATGCATAATAGTCTCTCTTCGCCCGTTAATCTTCTTTTTCTTTTTTATAAATATTAAAAATGAGTGGGGGAATGTTAGTGACATTTTTAATATTAATTAAATTAGTTAAATAAATGGTGGAGACTAATGATTTTTTTATATGAAAAATGAATATATTTATGAAAAATGAATATATTTATAGAAGAAGAATGTTATTATTAAATTAATATATATATATATATATATACATACATAAATGTATAAATATTATTATTAATTGGATATTATTTATTCATTAATGTTAATATGCATATACGTGAATATTATTTATTTTTGTTCATCTCCCATTCATAAATAGATGTATTTGGCCAATCATCCATTTATGATCTTATCTTTTTATTCTTCCATTTTTCTCCATATATATAGATCAACATCCATTTCTTTTGAAGGGTTAGAGAAAAAAGAAAAACAATATTTTCATATAAAATACTTCAGTGATTATGGGCCAAAGAAGGGTGTTTCCGTTGGTGGAGTTTTGGGTTCTACAACTTATGCAGAGTTTGTTTGAGCCACACAACGATCAGTTGTGCTGTTATATTCTAGGGAAGACAAGTTAAATTTTAAAAATCTATTGCATCGGTATCAAATTTTGCCAATCGCAGAGGGCTTGAATTTCCTTAAAAAGAACGAGATATCCGCGCTTCAACCTAGTTTGGTATTACTTGTTTTTTTTAATTATTGTATTTAAAATATCAATTTATTGATATTTTTTCTATATTAACCAATTATTAACTAGTGTCAAAATATTACGAGATATTAGTTATATGATCATTTTACTTAACCTAATGTAAACTATTACAAGTGAAGTAATGTTAATTTACTTTTTGACAAGAATATTCTACCAGTTATGTTAGGGATATATATTTTTTTTATGTACTAAAACTACAACGTAATAATGCTAAATGAAATATTATAGGAAAACACAATAATTTTCCTATATAAACTCTATCTACTCTGCTCCATGCTATTCTATATACACTGTTTTGTGCATCAAGTAGCCAACACAAGCCCCACGCCAACCCCAATTGCCACCAGTATGGTGCAAGGCCACGTCGTCGTCCTTACTCTTCCAGCACAGGGCCACCTAAACCCTGCTCTTCAATTTTCTAAGCGTCTCATTAGGATGGGTGTGCACGTTACCTTTGTCACCAGTGTGTTCGCACAACGACGCATCTCCAAAACCACCGGAACCCCTGAGGGCTTGATGTTTTCTGCATTTTCAGATGGCTACGATGATGGGGTCAGGTTGGGAGACGATGTCAACCACTTCTTGTTTGAGTTTAGGAAGAATTGCTCCCAAAAACTCAAGGAGGTCATCGCCACTAGTGTTGAGGAAGGCAAGCCCATAACCTGCTTGGTCCACACTATCCTTCTCTCATGGGCGGCAGAGGTGGCGCATGAGAATCGAATCCCACATGCAGTTCTTTGGAATCAAGCCGCCACTATTTTTGATATATACTACTACTACTTCAACGGTTACGAGGACGTTATTACAAAAAATTGTAATGACCCCACGTGGTCCATTGAATTACCAGAACTACCAGTTCTCGCTGGTTGTGACCTCCCCTCCTTTCTAGTCCCTTCAAGCCCAAACACACATAGTTTCGGACTCCCAGCCTTCAAAGAGCAGCTAGAGAAACTCGATGCCGAAACCAACCCAAAAGTACTCGTGAACACCTTCGATGCATTAGAAATAGAGTCCTTGAGAGCTATAGAAAAGTACCACTTGATTGGTATTGGACCGTTAATCCCTTCGGCTTTCTTAGACGGGAAAGATCCATCGGATAAATCTTATGGAGGTGATCTCTTTAGAAAATCTAGGGACTATGTCGGATGGTTGAGCTCAAACCATGATTCGTCCGTTGTTTATGTATCTTTTGGAAGCATCTTTGATTTACCAACGCGACAGAAAGAGGAGATTGCCAATGGTTTGTTGAAAACTCGTCGGCCATTCTTGTGGGTGATAAGAGAGAAAGAAAATGAGGAAGGAGAGAGAAAGGAAGAAAGGATAAGTTGCATGGAAGAGCTGGAGCAACAAGGGATGATTGTTCCATGGTGTTCTCAACTAGAGGTTCTCTCGCATCGGTCTTTGGGATGTTTCGTTACTCATTGCGGTTGGAATTCAATATTGGAGAGCTTAGTTTCTGGGGTTCCGGTGGTGGCGTTTCCTCAATGGACGGATCAAGGGACGAATTCAAAGCTAATCGAAGACGTTTGGAAGACCGGGGTGAGAGTTAGGGCAAATGGAGAAGGAATAGTTGTTGGTGATGAGCTTAGGAGATGCATTGACACTGTCATCGGAGATGGAGGGAGGGGAGTAGAAATGAGAAGGAATGCTGAGAAATGGAAGGATTTGGCAAGGGAAGCGGTGATGGAAGGAGGCTCTTCGGACAAAAATCTCAAGACGTTTGTGGAGGAAATTGGTGGACGTTGCCAATAGGTGTAAACCACAGCCTCTTCCGTTTATTTTTCGTTTCTTTAATTCCCCCGGACCCTATTTTTTGGCTTTTCCTTTGAGAATGAAGTTTTCATATTTAGTCTTTTCCTGTTGAATATGCTATTGTGAATATGCTTGTATGCTATTGTTAGTATACAAACATATTTATTTATATGTAAGTAAATAAATAAGGAAGCTTAACAAAGTCACACATTTCTATTTGGAGAAGAAAGCATGCCTAGCTGATATAAAAACTAACTCTTACAAAATTGCAAACTTCATTGCATGATCTATCATTGTCAAAATTGTTGTCATTGGTGCCACATCATCTCGTGTCATAGTGAAAAAAAAAATTCTTTTCTTCTTCTTGTTCAAGCATTTATGTGCTATATATATAATCATAATCTTGACATTTATTGAAGCTTCATTTTGACATTTTTATCGTGTCATTCTTTGGAATAGTTTTAATTTTATCAGCTCCTTTATTTTTAGGATTGAAATCATTAAAAATTTTATATTTAAGAAAATTGTAAAAGAATTTGACCAAATATTTTAAAATTCAAATATCAAGCACATCATCTTCCCTAATCTTGTCTACATCACAGTGAGCAGTTTTTAAAGCCTTATGCCTAGTTTTTCTTCTAGATTGACGTAGTAGACTAATTTGATAAATTTAAAATTTTTTAACCAATTATTTAATACTTGCAAAGCATAGTTATTTTTACTTTTTTCATAGTCGTAATCTTTGGTTGGAATCTCTTTGAGAGTGTTCTCCAAATTTATTTAAAGATTTGCTGAATTACAGAATTCTAGCTCCCAAATTATAACTAAAATTTACATGAAAACAAAAGTCAATATTTTTTGGGTAATTAACAAAAAACAAAAGCCAATATTGTTTTTTCGTTACCTACAAAATTAAAAAATATACACATAAAAGGTACATTTCATCAAATATTTCAACATTAACCCAAAAAATGTCAACTTTGGTCAATGTTGCCATGATATAAGATTATTTTACGTCTCAAAAAATACCATCTAAAAATGAGCCAACTGCAAGAAATTGGAGCGCTCACAATGAACAAAAAGGATGTATGGCGTATTATAAGTTGAGCCAAAATTTATGGAGCACGCTTGGCTAAGAAAATATATTATTTCTGTACAAATCAATCAAATTCAATTTACAAAAATCTGCAACGGTGAGAAGTTAGTTTGTGTTTGTTTCAATGCAAAATAGTTTTCATAAAATATATTATCTATTTTCCATTATGCTGTTAGATGAAATCGGCATAACATATTTTTTTAGTAAATATTTTACATAAAAAGAACCAAAATTGATTTAAATGAAAAAAGTCTTATATTTTTGGAGTTAGCAAAAAAAGTGATAGCAATGAGTAGTGACAATAGGAGTGGTGATGACGATGGGAGGAATGACCATACGTGGAGATGGTAGTGATATTAGTGGTGGTTACAGCAGTAGTGGAGGTTGGGGTTGATGGTAATGATGACGGCGACGACAGTAATGGGGGTGGCAATGATGGTGAAAATAGTAGCGGCAACAAACATAATGAGGTTGGTGTTAGTAAAGGTGTGAGTTGGGGTAGAAGTGGTGGCAGTAGCAACGACAAAAGCGATGGAGGTGCTTGTGGCACCACAATGGGGGTGGGGG
>JAOTRH010112022.1:0-15280 GCA_034768845.1 Heliamphora exappendiculata | reverse complement strand
GGGTGGGTGGGGGCAACCAAAGTGTTGTTGTGCAACAATTGTCTCTTGCTGCCCATAGATTCCACTGCAGTTAGAAAGGTTGACCAATTTGAAAATATCTGGATCTATGCGATCTATGCTTATTTTCAACTCTCCGAAGCATTTTGTTCTTATTACGTCCTTCCTTTCTCGTCTCTAGGTGCCTAGGTATCCACCGTAAGCCTTTTTCTCGTTTGAAGTTCCCCCTTAACAAATTGATAAAAGCATCCATGGACAGGAAGAGGAATGCTGTCATAAAATCTTCTCAACACAAGTAGTGTTGCCAATGCAATGAATGGCTTTAAAATCTGAGTTCCAACAATGGTGCTTTCAGATTTATTGCTTTAAAATTTCCACAGGATATAAACAAATATTAAAACAGCCAAACGAGTTAGCAAACAAACAGGAAATGACCGTATGAAAAAAGGCCAGAGCAAGTACTAATTTGCTCACTTGAGTACCCATCGTTTTTAAAGCTCCGAAGTCCTATCCATTTTGTTTCTTTTACAATACAAACTAATTATTAAAAAAATAAGAAAATCTTCTAAATTAGAAGCTACCTCTAGTATGACCTGGGGCTCTTCTAGCAGTCCTCAGTGCTTGTCTATAAAGCTTAAGTACACGAGCGCGGAGAATGAAATCCTGCAAATCTAAGGAGAGAGCCATGACAGATTCTCTTCCTCAGTAATACATTTCCATGTTAGAATCTCTAATGAGTACGAAAGCCAGTCAACATAACAAAAGGAATTCGAAGATAACTTTTTTCACAAGAGTAAATTATGACTCATGCGCTTATACCTCAAAGCCAAGTTTAAATGTCTCAACAAGTTCTCAATCAAGCACATTTAATCGAGCATTTCCTTAGATAAACACCACTTGTCATTTCCATTCTAACTAATTCCTATATCATAGCGAGAGGCAGGCAGGCAGGGAGGGAGGGGGAGGAAACGGAAAGACTATACAAGAATGTTCGTAGACATTATTCATAATGTTAATATACATGCCACTTTGAACTAATCTATATTATGAACTTGCAGTTTGAACCATAGGAAAATGATATAATTCACAAAACATCCCAGTATTTTGCTATAAAAAAATATTCTTAAAAGCATATTTACAGGTGACAAGGAATAAGCCATTAACTCCACACATCATAGTTGCTTCTTTGACAGATCAAAACTTGCACAATGGTTTTCAAAATAATGAATATCCTCTAATACAGAAGCAAAAATATATGACTAAAACTGGACAGTTACAAACAAATAATATGATTTTTCTTAAGAAAAAACGAAACAAGAAAAAGAAAAATGGGCCATGAATGGAGGGAGAAAGTGGAGACATGGAGATATGAATGAAGCTGAATACTGGAAGGCATGCTCAGTCTTTTTCTGTTTTCTGTTTTTATTTTCTGGAAATCTAAAAAAAAAACTTGTATGCTTTACTGTTTATGAAGCCTCTTCTAAGGAAAATCTTCCAAAAACAACCAACCTTTTGGAAAAATACCAAAAAAAATGTTCCCAGCTTTCCGACAAATGTTCTTGCACAAAAATGAAATAATATGAAAATGACAGAGTGTTTTCAAACTTCTCTCTCGTTTTTCCCCCCTTCAAAAGGCATGAAAAACTAAAAATAGAAAGCGAAAACAATGCTAGACAGACAATATATGTAAGGTCAGCTGACTTCCAAGATGAGGAATGGAACCCTGTAAACTTATTGTGATTAGAAACAAGTCCCTTGAGAAATAATTTGGTGGGTCGAGAACACTTCATCAACATGCTAATGTTGTGTGCCCAATTAATATATATGTGGTATGTACTCTTTAAGATCACGTTGACGTGCAATAACTGTTGTCCTCTTAATATAAATTTATTTTCTAAAATTATGAATAAATGGCGCACATGTATTAGTTGGAAACACACATCAATATGTTGATATATTGTTTCCTACCCACTAAATAACTTCTCAGCATGAGAAACTCTCCCCTAAAGAGGCGCACTATCATTTTGTTGTAGAAGGTTAACAACCAAAACTAAACAGTTTTTTATTGATTCAGTAGGATGACACAAGTCTTCCTCTCCAAGGTAATTATGAAGCACTATGTTTCCATCTAAACAACTCGCATCCAATCTTTCCCCTTGATATAGCTCGTTAGGATCCAATCAAGGCATGCCAATTGCTGGTTGCAGTGACGAAACTATGTTACATTCTTGCCCCACATTGATTAAAATAAGTTACTTTTCATCCATATATAAGCCACTTGAGCATCCTCCACTTAAATCGATTTTTAGGGGTGAGTTCTACCCAAGTGTTTTTACATTGGTATCCAAGTACAGAATTGAATGCGGCCGATTCGAGTATGGAATTGAATCAGGGGCGGAGCTAGGAATTATGTTCAAAGGGTTTTAAAATCATACACAGTATAATAAAGCGCTACTAAAAAAATCCACATATATTGATAATATATAAATTGATTTACAATTTACCACGCCGACTTTTCGTATCCCAAAAACGATAAAGGCCACTTCTAATTTTGATTCTCTTAAAAAATCTCTCTATAAGTTAAGATCTAATACCCAAATCTGAAATCACATAACATTAAAAACTACAATAAAATATTTATGTCAAACAATAAAATCAGAATATATATTTATGTCAAACAACAAAATCAAAATATTTATGTCAAACAACAAAATCACAAATCAATGACCCCATAAATTCATAATATATTATCTTATGTACCAGTTAAAAAGAAAAACCAAACAACAAAACAATTAAACAAACATGAAACAACAGTGGCTTGGATTTCCAACAGCCAACAAATAATGAGATAATCAGATAAACCAAGTTTGAGTCTGATAGAGATGGCTATGGGGCGTACCAGCTAGTGCGACTGTGTGAGGCGCGAGCAGTGCACGGTGCCGGTGCAACGATTGGCGCCTCGGCGATCCGCGAGCGCGAGGGGCAGTGACTGACTGACTGGTGAGTGGCGGCGTGATCAAGCAGCGCCGGCGAGGGCGAGATCCAGAGGCACTGCGTGCGGCGGCGAGGGTTCTGTCGTTCGGTGAATAATTTCAGTTCGCACTTCGCAAGCATAAGAGAAGAGAAGAGAAGCGAATAGAAGGCAGCTTAGGGTTCGTTTGGTGATGACTGAGGAGTGATTTCAGACTTCAGTTTCTTTCTATAATAGGGACGAAAATAATTTAAAGAGAGTAATTGGGCAATAATATAATTTTGATAGGACATTTTTATAATTATCAAAAAAACTAAAGGTAATAATTAAAAAAATCTAAAAATCCAGAGGATTCAGCAGCCCCCTGCCATGCCTCCGCCCATGAATTGAATGAATTGTTGCTCTATAATCGAAGTTAAGGAGGGGCACTAACATTTTGTTGTAGAAGTTTAACAATCATAACTAAACAGTTTCTTATCCATTCAGCAGAATGACACAAGTCTTCCTCTCCAGAGTAATTATGAAGCACTATGTTTCCATCTAAACAATTCGTATCCAATCTTTTCCCTTGATATAGCTCATTAGGATCCAATCAAGGCGTGCCAATTGTTGGTTGCAATGATGAAACTATGTTACAGTCTTGCCTCACATTGATTAAAATAAATTACTTTTCATTTATATATAAGCCACTTAAGCATCCTCCACTTAAATCGATTTTTAAGGGTGAGTTCTACCCATGTGTTTTAACATTGGTATCCAAGTACATAATCGAATGTGGCTGATTTGAGTATGGAATTGAATGAATTGTTGCTCTATAATCGAAGTCAATGAGGGGCACTAACATTTGTTGTTGAAGGTTAACAACCAAAACTAAACAGTTTCTTATCCAAACATATCAAAGCTATCAAGTATACCAAGCATTAATGTAACTGATGAATATAATGGGATCTATGTGGTGATGAATTGAAACATGACAAGCAGAAGGTTTTATCTTCCATGTACATCTGGAGAATTTCAAAAAACCAATAAAACAGCACTCGAATTGACCTTCCAGTGGAGTAAGTGACGACATCTCCAAATACAGCCAATTAATTGCTAGATTTAAAACCAAGGAGAGTTTGTTTCGAGGGTTGAGGAGTCTCAGATGAGACGTCTCCCATGACCATCAATCCGAACAAGAAACTTGGACTATCATAATCGAATCAAATCATTTCTTCTGAATGTTGAAAGTTGCAGTAAGATCACTTCCACAATGACTACAGGAAACCTGGTAAGCTACCCTTTCGAAGCAATGCTTTAACAACTCACATTGTTGGCCTGGTTACTTAAGTGGGCTTCGTAAAACTGTATTGATCTACGAGTGGAGCTGATGGATGAGAGTAGGCCTACCTTTCCTATTCACGGAATGTGATCTGGGACACAATGGAGGTAAAATTAGGCCTCGATGGATATAATGGATGGGAACTCCTGCTCTGACTATGGTTGCAATATCTAAGCGGGATTTTTGAAATAGGTCAATCAGTTGGCGAGTTTTCAGAATGGTGCAATACATATATTGTATATACTTGGCACAAGCATATGCATAGTCCATAATATTGGGATTTGATGTGTGTTTCATGCGATGTCCTCATATCAGTGAAAGGTGAATATATATTTTGAATATTAAAATGCCAATTGTTTTTCTACAATACACTAATCTTATTAGTAACTTATAATACAAAGACATCATCAAGATGACGAACATATGGTGCACAAAAGCACCAGATGACTTGGCTTTATTTTAATTTCCCACATGGCGTGTTGTCACAAGTTGCTCTTTGATAAGGCCAATCCCGTGACGTCATGTGGTCATGGTAAAGTCAGCTCGGAGTATGCCCACGATGGTGCACAGGAATACTGGCAACATTAGCCCTAGAACGTGTCATGATGTCCCAACAAGACTATATGGCATACAGCAACGCAGCACAAGACAGTAGCAGCGCGCAGGAGTGCAGATCAACATGCGGATGGCGTGCGTGCGTGGCAAGGCGCCGGGCACGGCATGCAACAGTTTGGCATTGGGTTTTCGAGTCCCAAATGATGTCCGCTAGAGTTGAGATTTTTATGATAGTTTCATCTATTGGACTAATGTGTTGGGCCGAAATTTGAGAATTTTTCAAAAATAAATAATATTTTTGAAAATCTATTATGACTCCTCAAATAGTTTGATGTTTTCTCCTGTCAAGATGGAGAAGACTAAGAAAGCTATTATAAGGGGGGGTAGTGGAGTGTCAGCTACCAATTCTGTTTGAGCCCTGTTTGGTATATAAGCTTAACAGTTTCGTCTATTAGATTTTTAGGAGTGTTTTCTGAACATTCAAGGAAGCTACCTTCTCTCTCTAAGTGCATAGCATTTACTCCTTTATTTTTACTCCATTTTGTAGCAACCTAAGTGTATTTAAGTGCATTCAAGATTGTTTCAAACGCCTTAGATTGTGTATTCTCCATAAAATCACATTTTTTTATATACACTTATCTTCACATCATTCACATACTTGACCGGGTTAACTCGGAGCCGTTATCAAACAGAAATCGGGTCGTTGAGCTCGTGGTTGCTATAGAATCGATAAGGTGCACGGGGAGCTAAGTTAAGAAGCGGAGTTAGGTTTACTTGGGGTAATGGTTATAATCCCTTTCTCGTTGTGTTTCTTGTACCCTTATTGATTCATAATAGATTATTGTATGTTGGTGTCGTGATTTTTATCCCGGGAGTATACCCTAGAGTTTCCAAATTAAATTTTTTGTGTTTTTGGTGGATGTATTTTTTGTTTTTATCTTTGCCTTTAAAAGAACCAAAACTTATATTAAAAAGAAAAATTAATTTTTATTGGCCTATTCACCCTCATCTTGGTTCAATCCTTTGGCTTTTTAACTTTTTCACCAATCTTACCTAAAAGGGTATCTCGGTGCACGAATCTCTCACATATGCCGAGTCTGGGGAAGGGGCGGACTACGATGGATTTAATAATACGCAGTCTTACCTTGCATTCGTAAGATACTGTTTCCATACCTCGAACCTGTGACCTCTAAGTCACCAAAGAAAACAATGATTCCATACTCTTTCGAGTTACTTCGACTTTATTATAAACCCATCTTCTAGATACTAGATAAGGCCCACCTGTTGGTTATAGCATGAAAATCTGTTCGCATAAGATTAATGTTCTTTATATCAGGTAGGCACGACTGATTCAATCCTAAAGACACAAACTTGGCCAGCTAAGACCTAAGACAGACAACATGGGTTCCCATTTGCTCTTCTAACGTAAGCTCTAAGGCTTCATACCAAATCTTCTTTGACATAATATGCATGCTTAAGTAGAGTATAAAAGACATTAATTCTCTTATCACCAAATTGAACTGCTTATGGATAATCCTGAATTACTGTTTCAGGGTTGTGTCACGCATACAAATATATCTCCATCATCAAACGCAAGAAAACAACAATGTATTCTAGGACCAGTCTAATTCCGTCTAATTACGTAAAAGTGACAATCCTAAAAACACAATACCTACAAACTAGTGACTTTGTAAGCTTCTATAAAGGTGAGTCAAGGAAACATGGGAGTTTACTATTGATTCCGTTTGTTTCGCATCACAGAGCACATTCTTCCGGTCCCAGTACATTTATACTTCACAATCTGCACTCCAAACACAATCTACACTCCAAACAAAACCAAGTTTTTCTCTTTAGGATCTTCAAGATAGCACCAACATCATAACTTATATACCAATCCACAAGTTTGTAGCAAATTGCAATCCCACAAACTCCCAGCAAATCCTTCAAAGTATTTATATTTCAAATGTTGCAGCCTCCAAAGAATGTTATGATTAAAAACCAAACAGATCATAATCTCTTTAGTCTATACTGCAAATGATCTCCTATTTTTTCAGCTACACGAGAAAATACACACAATATTTCACAAATTGAATAGAGAGACAAAAATTCAAATAAAATGTTTTCTTCTCTCTCAGTCTGTTTTCTAGGCATCCAACAGAAACTAGGGTTCCATGCCCAACCAAACATATGAAAAATCAAATACGAAAACTATTCAAAATTTACACATGAAAACAAAAAACCAACATATCCGAGATGGCAACTATTCATAATTTACGTATATGATGAAAATTCAATTTCTTTATTCCTTAATAGAAAAATTGAACACAATGATACGATCTTATACATCCATAGGCGTACAAAATGAAAAAATACCATAATCAGCATCGATCTTGATCGGCCTATAGCTTGGCAATCTGCTCCCTTTGTTTCTCGGCAAGCTTATCGAGAGCCGATTGCACAGCGTCGTGGCCACCAATTAACAAACGAGTAATGATTTCGGGATCCTTCTCGAACCGCGCCGCCTCGAACTCCTTCCGAGCATTCTCTTTGAGAACGTCGCGCCACAAAACGCCTTGAGAGTCCGGCCACATGAAGAATCGAGTGGCCCGGAGGATGTCTTGGTAGAGACTCAGTGCCTTGCGCCGAGTGCTGGTGAGTTGTTGCCGAGTCAGTAGCTCGTTTTCTTCATCGTTATCGTCGTCGTTGTCGTAGGTTTTCTTTTTTGAAACAAAGTGTCTGTCCAATAGCTCATCGATTGTGTCCGGGCCGTTGTGTAGCAAACGTCGGTGGGGGAAGGATCGGTTGATGCGCGTTTGATATCGAGATACTGCGAGTTTTCTACATCTTTCAAAATTGTGGATCATCTTCGCAGTTGAGGCAACAGAACAAACAGAACAAAGGTCGAGAGCAACAACGTCATTTCTGTGTGTTTATAATTATACTCGTAGTCGGGCTTACGCGATGCGTGTGCAACAACATCATAAAATTTAATTATTTTTAATTATTATTTGCTAAGAAAATCACATATAGATGACATCAATTTAAAATATTATAAATAATAAATAATATACAATAATATATAGCTTAGTATTGAAAAATCGATTAAAACATTAAATAAATAATATTAAGTGTTGAACAAAATATTCACTGTTCAAACATCTTTACAAAAGAAATGTTAATATTCTGATATGAGGTTTAACTTTCAATGTCTATTCAAATTGTTTTGTAACAATCTTTGCGAGAGACCTAAACAATGTGTACTTTTTTCTTTAGAAATTTAATTATAAATTAGGTACAGGTTTTTTGCAGGAAAGAAATTGGTTTGGAACAGTTTTTTGCTATGAATTAGGTAGAGTTTTATTGTATGTGTATGAGCGCGGAGAAAGCAAATCATGAAAGCTAGAGAGAGAATCATAAAAGATTACTTGTGAAGTATGCCGCGTACGTGATAAGAAACTAAATATTTCTTGTCAGTTGTTAAGAAAGTAAAATAAAAAAAACGGCAATACTACAAATATAGAAAAGTTATTCAAAAATCTATTCTAAATTCAAATTTAAATAGTTCATAGCAACAAATTTTAATTTTGAAGCCTTCATTTGAATTTGAGGTTAAAAAAAATTACTTACTTTTCTGAGCACGTAGCATTTTTAATTAAAAAAAAATGGGCGCATGATATTTTGAAATTAAGGCTTTGTTTGGTGATTTTAGTTGAAATTAAATTTTTTTATCGTTTCAATTTAAAGTCAAATATATAGAATGGTTTCTTTCATAATTAAAACATCATTATTTTTTGTTTCAATTCTCATTTGGAAAAGAAAGCTTGTATGAGAACACAATATTTTACATTTTTTGTATCATAACAGGTTAAGTTTGAAATGTTTTTTCTTTGAAAAATGTATATGTTACAAAAATAATTGACATGATTACAAATTAATATTAACTCAATAACAAATGATCAGTTTCTTAAGTAGAATATCAGGTTTATTTTTTTATATTTTCAGATATCTTTTTACCATTACTAATAATAATATAATATCATTTTTTTTAAAAATTTGGGATTGCATGAATTGGGCGCAAACAATATAAAAGCTCTAAGAACATACTTTTGGTTTGGTTAATTTCAAACCCAGACTTGTGATCTTCAATTTTTTTAAGCAACACACAAAATGATTAATCTGAAATCCAATACCTGAATTAGAAGAAAAAATTAAACTTGAATAGGGAAAAAAACATAGCATGATTTAATTTGGGTTCCAATCAAAATGCATTTACCTTTTAACTTCGGAATTGTTGGCTGAAAGATAGCAAGAAACATGTGTCGAAAAATGAAAATTAGTTATGAAAAACTTTGGAACTGAATGGCGTTTGATAGAGTTTGAACGTGGATAAGAGATTTCGGTCGATGAAAGCGAGTGAGAGAGAATATCAACAAAGATTCGAAAATCATATTACGAAATGCAGAAGATGAATTACGCCGATAAAAAAGTGTAAATTATGCAACCTCCGCTGCAAGGAGATGAATCAAACGAACCTGCCAGAGATGGTCGTAGGCACAAAGGGGATAGGCTACCGGAGATTCCAAGGATGAGAAATCGTCGAAGAGCCAAGTCGCGAGATCTAGGGCACAGAAGTGATAGAGGCGAGACGGCCAGGTAATTTTTGAAAACAGAAGTGATATCTGAACTAAAGACAAGCCGAGCTCTTCTTTTTACATTATTTTTTTTCTGTAAGAAATTGTTTTCAAACATACATTTTTCTGTAAAAAATAAACACACATAAAAATAAAATAAAATAGTATTTTTTAGTTTCATTTTCGGTCACTTGAAGAAGCCTAAGAGTTTGATTGGCAAGACAAGCGCCTTAGGGTTTTTTTTTTTTTTTTGGCTAAAAAGATAAAAAATTAATATTATTTATTTGACAAAAATAAAAACTTATAAAGTTAGAAAGTCAAATTAATTTATTTTGCAACTTACCTTTAAGTCGGTCTTTTAATTTTAAGTCACTTTAAGTTAAAAAGTCAAAAAATTTATTTGGTTAGAAAATATATGACTTTTAAGCCAAAATCCTAAAGTGACTTTAAACTAAAAAAAAAAAATTTACTTAAAATTGTTATAATTTTTAAAAATTTATTTTTAGATAATTTATATTCAATATATGTATTGTTTGATAGATGATTTTGATGAATAAATTTTAAAAATATAATTTTTATAAAAAATAAATGAGTATAATAAAAGTTATGTTATTTTTAAAAAAATATAAAAAAATGATGTAAAAAGCAAAAAAAGTTAAAAGCTTTTGAATTGAAAACAATGCATTTTTGCATTTTGAACTTTAAACAAAAAGTTAAAAAATCAATTTTAAACCAATAACGAGATGAACACTAAAATACTAATTTTTAAACTGCTATAATCAAACTCACACCTTATTTTAAAAGACGATAATATTTCAACTTTATAACTTATTAACTATCAATAAAAACTATATATAATCATTATAATCAATTATATAAAAGAGTTATACTTTCTAATTTAAGCAAAAAATATTTTTTTAAAAAAAATTACTTTTTATCTAATTAATCAACTTTTAAAAAATTAACTTCCAAATAATCTATTCTTAACCTAATTTAATTTTTTAACTAAAATTTCAAAAAATAAAATAAAATAATAAAATAAAAATCTAAACTACTTGTCAAGCAGGCCTTAATGTTCATAACCAAATATGGAAAGATAAGTCGTTTAATATATAATTTGAATAAAATATTACTTCAAAAAGCATTAAGTCATTTCTCCACATGTACCCCACCCACGGCCTGGCAGTTTAATTCGACTTGTTCCAACTATTTTGAGGAGTTATTTGGTTGATAAAAAAAGTTAAGTTGACATGTTAATATAATATTTTTAATTAATATACGTATGTTATGTATTTATAAATTTAAAAAATAACTCAATAATAAAGAGTCAACCGTTATTACACGTCAGCATGATTTTATATTAAAAAAATACATAATAGTCTCGTTGATGGATTTTACTTATTTGTTTATTAATTTATTAACAAATAAGTCAAATCTAATTTAAGCATATTCGTTTGGATAGTACCTGACTTATTTGCTTATAAGCCAGTTACTCAAACGAAATTATTTACTTATTTACTTATAAGTCAGTTTATTTGGTTATCCAAACGAACTTATTTATTTATTTATTTATTTTTAACTTATTTAGTTATTCAAACAACGTGGTTTATTTTTTGACTTATAAGTCAATAAATAAATAAATAAAATCACATAAATAAAAATAATATATATGTATTAATTAAATACATCGTATCAACATAGTAACGATATTTAGATGTGCCCATAAATTAAAATAATTTCTCCAACCACCCCTCTGGTTTCGTGTTGGGACTTCTATTTATATATAGTATACCATTATCTCGCTCCAGCCGGCATAATTTACGAAAAAAATTCTTTTTAATTTGAACGAAACGCGTAGGTCTTCGTAAAGGCCCACGTTAGTGTGCAGTACGTATTGGACTAGCTTAAAAATTAAATCCAAGTTTACATCAAACATGTGCAGTTCATTAAAATTAAGATTTTACTTTTCATGGATAAAGACAAACACATCCTTGCCCACCAATAATTTCGTACAAACCGTGAAAAGCTTTTTTTTTTTTCTCGACGGAATAAATAAATAAATAAATATATATTGTTTTGGTGCAAATAGAATAAAAGAGTATTGATGATTTAATCTTTAATGTCATCCCGCAGATCTAGCTAGGAATTGTGCATTAACGTTGCTAGCACTACCACACAAAAAAAGAGCTGTATTTGCGTCAATTTTATTTTTTATTTTTTATTTTTTATTTTATTTTTTGCTGATGGAGAATTTACACTCGCATATAGTTACTTTTAGACCGCATTGGTTAAGCGTCACAAAAAATCTTATTAAAGATAGTGAGTAGACTGTCACAAATAAACCTGTTTGCAATGTGAAATTATCTGTTGAATTAATTTTGACAACTTTAGTGATCGCATTAATTGTTAGCCGTCACAAAAAAGAGTAAAAGTTAAGTGTGTAAGTATTGTTCTTTTGTCCGGTCGCAAATTTTATTATTAAAGACATCATTAACACTAGCCGTAAATTTGGAGGTCTTGTATTTGATTTTCGTTATAAGTGTTCTGATTTAATCGATACCTGTAATTTGCAGATGATTGCAGGTATCCGAATGTTTACGTTTTAAAAATGGATTCAAAGGGCCCTACTTTGTAATGGTTATTTTGTCATAAAAAAATTATTATTTATATTTTAAATACATTTTTTCACGCGTGATCAAAATTTCTTCTACAAGTGAATCAAACAGGTGCAAATATTTTGAAGTAGTAAGTAAATAGTAAAACTTGTATATATAAAAATTATATTACCTATTCTAATACCATGTTAGAGTATTAACTACAAACTTACCTAAAAAATTTAACTGTTACATGGAAAAATAAATTCATTGCTTATATTCTCAACGAAATTATTACTATTATACTAGTAACCCATCACTACTTATAAGAAAATAACCAAAGAAAGAAAGAAACAAATTCATTCATTGTTTAATTTTGCATACTTTGGTTTTATTTATTGCTTTTTTAAAGCCAAAGTCAGTCAAGTTTTTCAAATTCTCAATTTTTACGCACTCACACATTTTTTTTGGAGGCCTTGACATATTCAATATTGGCATGTTTTGTTTTTTTCCTGATCGATCTATGGGTATATGTAGAGAAACCTAGGAAAACTATATTATTATAATTTTTGTTTAATTGGTCAACCAAATTTCATAAAATGTAAAAAATAAAATAAGCCTATATTAATGTTGTACTTGTATTCATTCTCAAAAGATATACTAAAAATACAGCTAAAAAATTTGAGTTTTTAAAGTTAAAAATTAACCTTTTAATGATTCCAAACAAGTGACTTTGTTTGGAAATACCAATCAAATTAGTGGGTCAAAATCCAAATTAGATAATGCAAAATTGATAGCTTTACCAAAAATGGCTTGACGAATAGTAACATTTTGACCCCCCCACAAATCTTCCATGTTAATTAATTCTAATGTAGTTGCCTTAGATTCCTAATCATGAACCCCTCATTATATCTAATTAGTTATATTACATGATAAGATAAATGCTAGCAAGCCAATTGATTAAAACATTTATCCTAATTACCAAATTGATCCAAGTTTTGGGCTTCGAATGCAAACTTAATCTGCAATGCAAAACAATTTTTTTAAATAGAATTCTCTTGCGTAATATTGTTTAATATATTTTTTGTGATCCTTTCGTTTAATAAAACCCGTTTGGAATGATGATTTATTTGTTTATTTCATTGTATTTATTTTTATTTCTTCTGGTCACTTTTTTACCTTTTTAGTTTATTTTATTGACACAATCGAATGGGGAAAAAAAGAAATTTGACCAAAGATTTTTAAGTTCTTCAAAAAAATAAAAACAAAAAATAAGTGAAACAAAAAAAAAAACAAAAAATAAGTGAGATTTTTGTTTGCTTATTTTCATCTTTGGAAAACCTTGTGCATTATTTGGCCAAAAAAGTAAAAAATATGATATAAAAGGGATCTAAAAAAGCAAAATAAGCCAATTAATTTCTTCACTTTTTGACCAAATGGGGCCTAAAACATGAGAATTTATTAGATATATAGAAAGTATCAGTATATTGATGCATTGTGCCAAATTATTATATTTGCGTCTTGACGTATGATAATGATCATCCTCTAATGTATGATTATTTTATAAAATTATGAATACATCGAGCAATTATTGGTGCTCTCAGAATACTATGTGTCAAGTCCATATAATACTCATATTTAATATGGTGACAAAAAATATTACGGTAGAAACATGATTATATATCTTTGAAGAATGGTTGGAAGAAAAAGAGTAATTTATATTACTTAAGTTGCAATTATTTAATTATTTGCTGAAAGTATAACGTAGTATCACTTACATAGTATTATGAGAGTAACTAATAATTTTCCGAATACATAACATGCATACATTAATTAATTAGACACAGCTTAACATATTAATATCATATTTTTAAAAAATATAAATTCATTTAATCTTGGGCGCGCAATCAAAGTTTGCTCAGTCGTATCCTCTTATTTGACCAAATAAAATTATAAATTGCCTTCTCTCTTCTCTATTTTCTCTATCTACCTCTCTTCTTGACAGGGTCTATAACACAGATATAGACGTAGTTTCATAATTGGGTTGTTCTTGTTGTGTTTCTTGAATATAAATAGATAAGGTCCTTAGATACAGAAAAGGTATTAAGAGACTGAAAGATTGAAAACACTACAGGAACTACTGGTACTTCAATTGCCAATGGAGAATCTATCAGCTGCTAAATCAAAGAACAAGTTCTTAAAGCTTCTACCAAAAGCAGCTTCAGCATTAACATTCCAAAAACCTCCTTTTAGCCCAAAAAAGGACAAGAAATTTGATTACGCAACCAAGCTGATCAAATCCCGTCTCGGGAAAGGATTCTCCCGAGGCGGGTTCTCCGGTCCGGTTATATCTCTAATTCCGGCAGATGCTCGTCGGAAGTCGAAGAACTCAAGCTTCCAAGCCCAAGAACCCAGTTCGCCAAAAGTTTCATGCATGGGCCAAATCAAGCACAAGAAGAAGATAAAGAAAGATAAGCACGTTTCGCTGCCTAAAGATTTCAAGACTGAACCTTCCTATCTCGAGGCGAAGAAGAAGAAATCCACGATTCAGAATCTTTTTAGTGGTGTAAAACAACGAGGTAGAAGACCTGCTGCGTCTGCCGGTAAGCCACCGGTGCCGGAGAAAGGGCCAAGTTTGGGTCAGATCAAGCGGTTTACGAGCGGTCGAAATTCGCTTGCCTCTTTCGACTGGATGGCTCAAGTTGCACCCGGCCGCGATGCAGATCACCGGGACTATTATTCCGACGAAGAGAGTGAAGGAGAAGAAGAACAGGAGATCATAATTCCTTTCTCTGCACCGATATTGGTTGGTGGAGGTGAAGGAGAAAAGGTTGTTTTGGAGCCAAGGAAAGAACTTAATCTATGGAAAAGAAGAACCATGGCTCCACCTAGGCCTCTTCAAGTGAATACCCTCCCATGATCAAGTTGATTGATAAAACCTTTTTCTTTTTCTTTTCTTTTTCTGTGGGCATCTTTGTGTATCTTTTTTTTTTTTTTTGCTTTAGCTGGATCGGTTAGTTTAGAAACAAAGACTATTGAAACAACCCATCTAGTATAGAAGTCTCTCACACTGGGAAAGGAGATGCATTTATGATATAGGTGGTATTGGACAAATTTTTAAGGAATTATTTCTTTCTTATTTTTTCCTTTCTTTCGACTAGGAAGAGACAAATCAAAAATTTCACTTCAAATTTCAAACCTCAACCTCATT
>JAOTRH010112011.1:0-15280 GCA_034768845.1 Heliamphora exappendiculata | reverse complement strand
AATATTTTATTTTTAAAATCTTCTCTAGATATTTATAGAATAAGATCTTTATTGAATATGAAATTTTTTTAAAATAAAATAAAAAATTCTTAATTTTACAATAAAATAATAATATTTTTATTTACATAAATGAATAATAAAAATATTTATATTTGTAAATTAATCAATAAATAATGAGACAAATCACAATAAAAAAACAAATAAAATCATTTTTTAATTACATTAAAAAAATTATTTAATTTTTAGATATTAATTAATAAAAAAAATTTCCATTATATTTAATGAAAAAATTAAAAGTTCTCCTTTTTCAAAAAAAAAAAACTCATTTTTCTATATAAACTCTATCAACCCCACGTGATTTTATTTTCATCTACTGATTGATAAACTACAATCATTGCGCCTAACACATAACACTAACTGCAGTGTTTTGGGGATCAAGTAGCCAAACCACCGCCACGCTAATCCCAAGCGTCGACAGTATGGTGTCAGGCCACATCGTCGTCCTTACTTTTCCAACACAGGGCAACCTAAACCCTGCTCTTCAATTTTCCAAGCGTCTCGTTAGGATGGGTGTGCACGTTACCTTCGTCACCAGTGTGTTCGCACAACGACGCATCATCAAAACCACCGGAACCCTTGAGGGCTTGAAGTTTTCTTCCTATTCAGACGGCTACGATGATGGGAACAAGACAGGGAACGATCCCGGCCACTACTTGTCTGAGCTTAGGAAGAGCAGCTCCCAAAAGCTCAAGGAGGTCATCGCCACTAGCGCCGGGGAAGGTTGCCCGATAACCTGCTTGGTCCACACTCTCCTCCTCTCTTGGGCGGCGGAGGTGGCGCGTGAATGTCAAATCCCATATGCAGTTCTTTGGACTCAAACCGCTACAGTTTTGGACATATACTACTGTTACTTCAATGGTTACGAGGACGTCATTGCAAAAAATTGCAATGATCCGTCATGGTCCATTGAATTACCAGGATTGCCATGTCTCGCTGGTTGTGACCTTCCCTCTTTTTTACTCCCTTCAAGCTTAGACGCAGATAGCATCGCACTCAAGTGCTTCAAAGAGCAACTAGAGAAACTCGATGCTGAAACTAACCCAAAAGTACTAGTGAACACATTCAATGCATTAGAAATAGAGTCCTTGAGAGCTATAGAAAAGTACAAATTGATTGGAATTGGACCATTAATCCCGTCAGCTTTCTTAGACAAGAAAGATCTGTCAGATAAATATTTTGGAGGTGATCTCTTCCAAAAATCTACGGACTACATTGGATGGTTGAGCTCAAATCATGAATCGTCGGTTGTTTATGTATCTTTCGGAAGCATCTTAGAGTTACCAAGGCGGCAGATAGAGGAGATTGCCAGTGGTTTGCTGCAAAGTCTCCGTCCATTCTTGTGGGTGATAAGAGAGAAAGAAAATGGGAAAGGAGAGAGAGAAGAAGAAAGGCTAAGTTGCATGAAAGAGCTAGAGCAACGAGGGATGATAGTTCCATGGTGTTCTCAGCTAGAGGTGCTGTCGCACCAGTCTTTAGGATGCTTCGTTACTCATTGCGGATGGAATTCGACATTGGAGAGCTTAGTTTCTGGGGTTCCGGTGGTGGCGTTTCCTCAATGGACAGACCAATGGACTAACGCAAAGCTGATTGAAGATGTTTGGAAGACGGGGGTGAGAGTTAGGCCAAATGGAGAAGGAATAGTTGTTAGTGATGAGCTTACGAGGTGCATAGAGACTGTCATGGGAGATGGAGAAATGGGATCGAAAATGAGAAGGAATGCTGAGAAATGGAAAGATCTAGCAACTGAAGCTGCGAAGGAAGGAGGCTCTTCAGATAAAAATCTCAAGAATTTTGTCGAGGAAATTGGAGAAGGCTATCAATGGGCGTAAAATATGGCCTCTTCCTTTTATTTTTTCTTTTTCTTTATTGAATAAGTTTAGTTGTACTAAAAAGTGCACTAAAAATTACTAAGGAAAAATAAACAGGGCAAAATTTTAAAATGCATTAAAAAGTGTGTAAAAGTATATTACATAGTGTTTTCTTAGAGCAGGTTTATATTTAATGTTTTTTATTTTTATTTTAAAAAATTTTATAAATTATATACAAAAAAATATTTGATAATTATTTTTATTTTAAAAAAATTTTAAATAATTTTCAAAATTTATGAAATTCATGTAAATAGAAAAAATATGTTTTTATTTGTTTTGTAAATAAATTTTTATTCTATTTTTTTAATTTTTTCGTCACTACCTCTAACCACCACTTTCGACCGTCACCTTCGATCACCACTTATGACCACCACCTACTACCACCTTTTTCGGTCACCATTTTCGATTATCGCACACACTTAAAGTTTTCGACCGCCACTTTCGACCACTACATACGACGCCCTCTCCTCTTTCGACCACTACCTCTAACCAATATCACTATTTTTTGTTATCATTAACTGCTGTCACATCTGATCACCACTTTTTAATGCTAAATATGTTTTTTGTTTTTATTTTATTATAAAATAAACAAAAACATGTTTTTTATTTGTTGTAAATAAAAAATAAAAAATTATAAATAATACCAAACGGGGCCTTAGTATGAATTTTAGTAAAACTATTAGTGCAAGTAGCATTACTTTTCTTTATTTGTTTTTTTTTTCATTGGCTTCTCGTTGGGAATTAACTTTCTATAAATATACACCAGGAAGCTTAATACAAATCCCAAACAATTCTACTTGGAGAAGACAACATGCCTCCCTGATATAAAAATTGACTCTTACAAAATTGCCATTGTCGTTGTTGCTCTATCATTGTCATGTTTTTGTTAGGGCTACCATTATCGTCAACATCATTGTAAGAGATACCATCATCTTGTGTCACAATAATTTTTTTTTCTTTTTCTCCTCTTTGTTCAAGTATTCATGTGATATATGACTATAATCTTGACATTTATTAAGATGAAGTTTCGACATTCTTATCGCGTTGATTTTTGAGATAATTTTGATAGAGATAATTTTGATTTTATCAGCTCTTTTATATTTCAAGATTAAAATTACTAAAAATATTTAAAGAATTTTAAAGAATCTTGACAAAATATTTTAAAATTTTAGTATCAAACACATCATCTTCCTCATCTTATCTATATGTCGTGGTGAGCAATTTTGAAAGTCATATGTTTTGGATTTCTTAGGATGATATAGACTAGCTTTATATTTTTGAAGGTATCTAACAAACTATTCTATATTTATGAAGTATCAATATATTTACTTTTTACCTTTTTTTTTCATTGTAGTGATCTTTGGTTGAAATCTCTCCAAGAGTGCTATAATTTTTTTCAACATTTGAAAATTTCAGTAAGTCTCACCCCCAAATTAAAACGATTATTTACATGAACAAAAAATGATCTCCAATTCTTGTCTTACCTACAAAATTTGAAAATATACACTTAATAAGGTACATTTAATCATTTTTTTTCACATTCATCTGAATATGTCAACTTTGGCTGATGTTACCATGACATAAGATTGGTTCACGTCTCAAAAGAATACCATCTAAAATGAGCCAATGGGAAGAAATCGGAGCTGTCATGATGAACAAAAATTATGTAGAGACACTACAAGAAAAAAACCATTTTTCAGTCTAAAACTTTTTGCGATAGTGCTCATAACCGTCATAAATAGTAGCTTTTGCCATTGTTATAACTAGTTGATGCAAAAATTAATGATTTGAGAAGGATTTTTTCTGTCGTAAGAAAGTAGCTGTAAAAAAGAGATTATTTGAGAAGGATTTTACCGTCATAATAACATGGTCGCAAAAAACAGTCTATTTGAGATGGCTTTTTATTGTCATAATAACATGGTCACTAAACGGGATTGTTTGAGATGGATTTTTTAACTTCAAAATAAAATGGTCGTAAAAATGTGTTATTTGTGAAGATTTTTTACTGCCATAACAAAATAGTGTAGGATTTGAGATGATTTTTTATTGTCGTAAAATAATGTAGAAAAAATGAATTATTTCAAATGATTTTTAACCATAATAAATAAAGGGTCATAAAAAAGGGTTTTTGAGACGATTTGTTACCATCGAAAAAGAAATCATTAAGAAAAGTGTCATTATAGACAACGTTGTCTCTAATGCTATTAGCATTGATTTTCTTCACCAACGCAAAAACAGTCGCAAATAGATAATTTTTTCATCCAACATTATTTACCGTAGCAAATACTCATTTTTTTCACGCACCATTGCAAATCTTTTAAATTTTATAATTACCATTATTTGAAGAAAAAATTCATGTAATTAATTTTATTGTAAATAATACTAATTTAGATATTTGTGCGTTTTTAGTGAGTTAAGAATAATAATTTATAGGTCTATGTTATTTATTTGTTTTTTTAATTTTTTTAGTTCCAATTTTACCTTTTAAAGTAGAGAAATTTAAAAAGGTAAACTTTTTAATATAAAAAATGAATGAAAAACTAGAATATTAAAATTAAGCTAGAATAAATAATAAGAAAAATTATATTTCTGTACTTTGTATTTAGTGAATTTTTATCTTTTGATGATCAAAAATCTTCTTCTTTAATATTCACCTCATCAAAGTAAATCAAAAAAATGAATTAGAAACTCTAGAAAAACTAAATGTATGACGTTTATTTCTATTTTATGTTATTTATTTTTAATAAGTATTTACCTTTTAATTTCAATTTTTGCTTTCAAAGTAAAGAAATTAAAAAAGTAGCAAGCTTTTAGGGAAAAACATATGAAAAAAACTAAAATTTTGAAATTAAGCTTAAATAAATTAATAAATCAAATTTATGTCTTTATTTTGTATTTACGTGATATTTTTATGTTTTGATCAATGAATTTATTTTTTTAATTAATAAAAAATAAAAAAATAATCTTAAAAAAACTAAATGAAGCCACCACTCTAATTAACTAACAGCGGTTAGGATACAGTCTAACTATATTAAAATTCTCCGCTATCTTCTCTTGACCCAATAACTAGAGTTTCAAGCCGTTTAGGATTTTTTAACATAGCATATTACTCTACGTAAACAGGATTTTTCTGTTTATTTTATGTTGTAATTAGTATGAATGAAAATTTAGGGTTAAATTCTTTTTTTGGTAGTAAAATTAGTTTTAGTCTCATCTAATTTTTTTTATTAGGATTAGACTCGTCTCAATATTAATTCTCTAAAATGCTCTTAAATTATATTTTCGAAAAATTTCATTAACTAATTCCCTTCCTAAATAGGAATTAAAAATTCCGTCCTAAAAATCTCTTCAAAAATCTCCTCCTAAATCTCGTGCCGCAATCACCACAATTCTGCCTCTGTCGTCGTCATTGTCGTCGGGGCGTTGTAGTCATCGCTATTAGGGTTTCGCCGTTGTTGCGTATGCCTCCGTTACTGTTGTGGTCATCATCCATCATTGCAACACAATCTTAACTGATAACATGTATCAATTATCACAATGCCGTGAATTTTTCATATTTATGCAACATAAACTCAGTTGATACATGTATCAGTTGGCACTCTACATTGAATTTTGCTTGTTCCTACAGCTCAAACTCAACTAATACATGTATGAGTTGTCACATTTCATTGAATTTTTTCTGATCGTGTAGCACAAACTCAATTAGATATGTTGAGATTTACATTGTTAAGATGTAGCTGATAAAATTATCAGTTAAGATTCGTCGCCTTGCTTAACCTCACATAGAAGCCCCAACCCTTAAAAACCTTAGGGGTGACGACGGCAAACAAAGTTGGCAAGGGAGGACAACGACAATGGAGGATAATGGCGAGGGAGGATGATAGTCATAGAGAATGACACTTTTCTTTTTCTTACCTCTGGTTCGTCGGCTTTCTCAACTCCACATAAGAAACCCTAGTCATCAAAAACCCTACAGGTGACGATGGTGACAAAGATGGCGAGGGGGAACGATGGCGAGGGAGGACAATGACGGAGGAGCAAGCGGTAATGGTAGAGAATGACAAGATAGTAGTGAGAAGGGGGCCATAATTGAATGCAAAATCTCACATATCTGTTATATGCTAAAAATAAGGATATATGATTTCAAATTTCTAGATTCAAGGGGAAGTTATCCACTCATTTAGAAAAATTTTATATATCACGCTACCCATGATACACATCACATATATATAACCGAATTAAATAGGAGTATATTAGTTATGCTATTTCGTTAATTTTTAAAAAATGACTAAATACAACAAAAAAATATAACAGGATTGAAACTCTTAGAACACCTACAAATATGACTAAAACTCAAATAATCCTAGTATATATATCTTACGATACGATGTATTGGCCGTCGAAAATAGTATCTTTTGAGACAACATTGTTTTTGACGCAAAACAATCTTTTGCCTACACAAATGTTTAAGACGGTATATTCCGACGAAAATACTTTTTTGAGACTCCATTAATTACTATCCTAATTTGACGACGCAAATTCATCGCAATTACTATTTGTGATAGCAATTTAGATTTTTGGGAGGGTATTCTGTCACACCCCGTTCCCACAAGGCACCCATCTTGTGCAGAAGGGCATGATCTTGCCACATATTTGTGGACTCCAAAACTGATATGACTTAAAGCAGTCAAAAAGGACATCTATGCAAGCTGAAATCGAAAACATTCATGCAAATCTGGTTTAAACAACCAATAACTTTCATAGATAGAGGATAACAAGGGTTCTAGGCAAAAAACATCATAGTTTCCAACATGTAGCATTTCAAAGGTACAAAACCGTACTAAAAAGAGTGAAACAAAAACAGCGTCTAATCTCCATGCTGAAGACTACTAGACAACAACCGTGGTGAATCAACTTCTAACTATTCCTATTATCTGAAATGACAAGATTTTAGGAGAGTTTACTCAGTATTATAATAAACAAGAATGAAGTCAAACGCTCAATTTAAGTACACTGAAAACATCTTCATCATGCTATAATAAGGGATGTAAAAATGCTGTTTCTCGTTTCATTATAAAAGAATCTAATGAGTCATAAATAATCTTATTATTTCACAAAACTATAATTTTTTTGCGTAACAGCCACAATTCACAATATACACTTCTCATTCACAACTCATACCCAACAGTATCCAAGTGGTCGTCAACCTCACGGCTTGGAGTTTCGATGATACCGTAATCTCAATTCTCAATGCACGGATAACAACATGATGGTGTTGGGGCAAACTGCTAAGATTCTAATATTATGTTTATGATTTTAGTAAAAAATAATATAGACGAGAAATCACCGAAACAGACTCCAGATTAAAATTTTTTGACACCACACAATAAAAAATAAAACCCGGTATAACTCCCAAAGTTAGTTTAGGATTATACCTACCAAAGACTGGTTTGTTTGATTTCATTTGCTGCCAATACTTTTAGTCAACAAACTGCCACAGTAATTGACAACAAGTCAATTCTCCTAAACAAGCCTTCTAATGTATTTTCGATTATAGTGTGGGCTATATTCTTTATGTTCTTCAAAACCCTCGTTGATTAGACTTAGGTTCTCAAAAAAAGAAAAACCTAGCCTTTTGATCAACTAAATGGATAATGAAATAGGGTTTATAACTGCATATATATAGGCTACAGCAAAAACTTGTAGAGTTAATAAGATATGGGCTCCTAATGCAATTATGAAATCCTACCTCAATCTAGAAGTAATTTTATAAAAATATAAATTATAATTCATTCTACTAAAGAATTATAATTGCACCCGTAACCTTATTTTTAAAACTAAAGTATTCGAGCTCCTGTTATTAAATATTTATTTATTCTCCCCACATTAAAATTATAAATATTTGTCGATTAAATTAAATTACTGACAATTATATTTAATTGGCTTCTTCGAAAAATTCTTAAGACATTTCGCTCAACTTATTTAATAAGCCAAATTATAAAATCCACCTGTAGGGTTTAACTCGATCAAAACTTATAAGTTTTCTTAAGGAGGAATTATCACTCTTGATCACGGGACACGGATTTCGTTAATAATTAATATCCACCATATAATTAACGCCGTTATTCAACTCACAAGAATTGTAGACCCGTGAAATATTGTACTATCTAATGAATCAAAATAATAAATATTAAATATATGTGTCTAATAATTATTTTAGGATTAAGAGTATAAGAACTCATAATAACTATGGAGTGTAAATTAATTTATATAATTAATATAAAATTAATCATTCCAACGTGATCCTGTTCAATACACATAAAGTATACTAGCACAATAAGTCAGAACAATTGCTGAAACAATTACTGTTCTGCATAATCAAGACAGATCTACTTAATTATTGTACTACAGTCGTACCGATTGTATGTCCAATTTCATCTAAGACTATGAATCAAAAATTTATATTTTACAAGAACTGATAATCTGGTATTCTGTCTGCTAATGCAATCTTAGTCACAGTTACATAACCCCTTTGTATGATCTTTCATATCAGGTGATATTTACGCTCGATCTGCTCCACCTTCCATGAAAAACACATATCCCAAGGTAGATTTTCAAAAATTCTTATTTAGCTGAAAATTCGAGTCTGTGTACCCTAAAGGTACTAGACTATCTGCCTAGTATACCAATAAATAATCATTAGTCCTTTTGAGATACTTGATTATATATTTTACCGCTGTCTAATGTCCTTGTCCTGGATTAGACTAATAGCTGTTAACATTGCTAACAACAAAATAGATATCGAATTTAGTACACAGCATCACATACATGAGGCTTCTTACTATGGAAGCATAAGAAACCGTGTAACGACCTTGCTATGACCCTAGTATTAGTGACGGATAGTCGACAAGACTATAAAGCATGGACGAGATTCAAAATCCTAACTCAAATCGAAAACCCTAAATTCGGCTTGAAAACCCCAAAAAGGTCCAAAACTCAGGCAACAAAATCTTAACACCCGGAGAGCCTCCTAACATTCTAAATGAAGTAAATATTATGAAATAAAGAGTTAAAAATAAAAAATCGTCATAAATATGGTAAAATAACCATTTTGGCCTTAGTAAAAAGTCTTAAAAACTCAAATTTTGATATATGAATACCCTAAACCAAGGATTTAAGTACAATTAAGTAGAAAGAGACAAAATAACATCAAACATGCCATAAATACCCCTTAGTGGCCGACCACATTGGGAAGAGTGCCAAAAAGTGACTTTTTTACTTTTTTTTAGCTTAAAATGATGAGAAATGTATTAAATTAAGCATTATGATTGTCTAATACTTATTGAACAAGTAATATACATAATAATATAGTGTTATAGGTCACAAAACTAAATAAATCATTATTGAAGTTCATTGAAAACAAAATAAGTCAAAAAGTCATATATTGTCAAAATAGCTTAATTTGACTTAAAAGACTATATCTATCTAATCAATTGCTATGAAAACTATGATAATATATGAAAATACTATATTTATCATAAACATAGTCAAATAATAGGTCTCATGCCATGCCCCAAAACCCAGGGTCACGTGAAAATCTACCAAACACTAGTTTTATGACAATAAGATTTCATACATTCAAATCCGTCTGTTGAAATCAAATGAAACCCAATATGCATCTCTCATAAACAATAAACATACAATTCCAACATGCATACAGTAAATCGCCTTATGGCGTACAAAACCTACCTTCAGGAACATGCATTACCAAAAAGGAAAACTACAAGTGCCTTTCGCCATCCGTCGTCACGGGCACCACTAGATCTACTGAAGATCATTCTCCATATCATCACCTGAAAATGGTTTTGTACAAAAAAAATCCACCAGTGAGCCGAAACCCTATAGAAACAAACTATAAACCTGTAAAGCAGGATATGCAATCATATGGTGGGAGCTAACTTGACCACAAATAAAACCATGCATTATAATTAATGCAAATAATAGCTAAAAAAAACTGTAATCAAACGTTGTTATCCACTCGGATCACACACACCGAGAAAAATAAATCGAAAAAATAATATGCTTCAGTCGGGCCACACAACCGAGGAAAAAGATAAATGAATCCTATGTACCGACTCCATCACAAGGGGACAGATGTAGCAACTACAGACTCCTGCCCCTTTACCCAATCCCTATACATCGTAGGATCGGTTAGGTAAATGCAAGTTCTATACGAAGCCACCATAACGTAAAAGCTTAGTTTACAGGCTCAACAACCCGAGGGAACAAAGCACCCAACCACCAAGTTTACGGGGATTAACCCGAAGGACCAAGGCACCTACTCTGCGTACGTTTTTGGACTTCCACCGAGGGCAACTCGTGCCAAATACCCGCTATCCCGATACATCTAGAGAATCATTTATCAAAATCAAAATCTTTTTCACATTTATACATTCAACATGTATAAATAGATCCAATCCATCAACATGGAGATCATGATCCATCCATCTACATGGAGATCAAAACAAAACATGTAAAAACATGAGTTCAAAACTAGACAACATATGTATAAGAAGATCCAATCCGTCTACCATGGAGATTAATGCATGAAAATACATGGTTTTCATCAAAACATTTTAAAAGTTGAGCCTCAACCCCACAATGTGCTCTAAACCTTCAAAAACATGATTTTCAAAGATGCAACCCATCAGCCCAGGTTCAGTCGACTGGACCCTCTCTCTAGTCGACTGAAAAATATACTGAAATCTATGCCAAAATGCCCAACAACACGGTCCAGTCGACTGACGTCATGGGTTTAGTCGACCGAACCCACCAAACCATGATCCAGTTGACTTACCCCATGGGTTTAGTCGACCGAACCAGCCCAGAAAATATTTTTCACCTACGATTTTTCCATTTAAAACCCAAAATGAAGTCTCGAAGTTTCCATCTCACACCCATGAACTCACACACGCTCAAGCCTATCACCAAAGGCTTCAAAAGAAATATCCAACACCTTTTTCATCCAATCAAAACGATGAAAAAAGGTTTTTAAACCAAAAACCCACTTTTCCCAAACAGGAAACACCTTTTCATGAATAAAAGACGGTAAAGATGCATAAGATTACATACGACACCCTCTAACAACTTTAAAGTCTAGAATCCTACCTCGGTGAGTTAATAAGTCGACGTCTTGATCTGCATGCAAAATCGAGTTTCGTCAAAATGAAATTTTGTTCGGATGGATGCGTAGAGCACGATACCTATAACAAGGATTGGCTGTTGGTTCATCAAAAATCAAGCCTCGAGCCCCCGAGTAGTTAGAGAGAAGGCAGAGAGAAAACTGAAGGAAACTTAGGAGTTAAGTTTTGAAAATATCTTTTGAAAATATCTAACTCTAGATATTTATAGGCTTCTAAAATATTTTTTTTTGAATTTTTAAAATTCGCACCGTAACTCCCTGTAACCCCCAGGACCAACCCAGCATCCTCAGATAAACCAAAACGTGCATCAAAATGCATATAAGCATATTAAAATGAAAATTCCAAAATGCGTTGAAAAATATCGAATATGTATATATATCAAATTGAAATGGTATAGGGTCTCACAACTCTCCCCCCTTAAGGAATTTTGCCCCCGAAATTCACTACAAGGTCACGAGATGAACAACTCCAGGTATGTAGCACGAACCCCGGACTCAAGCTCCCATGATGAGCCACTAAACTTTGACATAAGCAATCGTTCTCCCCCGTAACACTTGTTCCTTCATGTCAAGAATCCTCACATGACGCTCCTCATACATGATATCCTCATCAACTCGCAACTCAGCCCAATCCAGAACATGTGACGGATCTGGCTCATACCTCTATAGCATGGAAACGTGAAACACGCTATGCACATATGCCAACTGAGGTGGTAAGGCCAGACGGTATGATACCACCCCAATCCTTTCCAAGATCTCGAATGGTCCAATAAAATGCAGTGATAGCTTCCCTCTACGGCCAAATCTCATCAACCCTCTACGTGGTGAGACCTTCAGAAACATATGATCTCCCACTACAAACTCCAAAGGTCTTCTCCTCTAATCTGCATAACTCTTCTGGTAGCTCTGTGCTGTCACCAGACGCTGAAGAATCACTGCAATCTTCTCGGCTGTCTCCCATACTAGGTCAGATCCCAAAACAACGATCTCTCCCACCTCTGTCCAACACACAGGTGATCTACACGGTCTATCATCCAAAGCCTCATACGGTGCCATCCCAATACTGGCCTGATAGCTGTTGTTGTATGCAATCTCTGCCAATGATAGATGGTCCTTCCAAGAACTCCAAAAATTAAGCACACAGGCTCTCAACATGTCCTCTAAAATTTGGATGGTCTTCTCAAACTGACCGTCGGTCTGTGGGTGAAAAGCTATGCTGAAAGTCAAGCTCGTCCCCAAAGCCATCTGAAGACTTTGCCAAAAGCGCGATGTAAAGCGCGGGTCTCGATAAAAAACAATAGTCACCGGTACTCCGTGTAGTCGAACTATCTCCCGAACATACAACCTACCCAATCTGTCCACCGAATCCCGCACTCGAATGGGAAGAAAATGTGCCGACTTTGTCAGCCTATCAACCATAACCCAAACAACATCATGTCCCATCGGCGATCGAGGAAGTCCCGATACAAAATCCATCGTGATATTCTCCCACTTCCACTCAGATATAGGCAACGGTTGTAACAATCCTATCGGTCGCTAGTGTTCCACCTTTACTTGCTGATAAGTAAGGCACCAAGACACAAATCGAATCACGCCTCTCTTCATTCCCATCCACCAGAACTGACGGCGCAAGTCATGATACATCTTCGTGCCTCCGGGACGTACTGCAAGACGTGAATGATGAAAATCATGTAACACCTCAGAACGGCACGACTCTGGCACAAACAGTCGCCCTGTCAATCTCAAACTCTGATCTGAACCCACCATACATCCTGCTGTGTCCTTCCCACTAGTAATGCGGTCCCGTATTATCTGAGCCTCTAACACGCGTGCAACTAATGCGGGCTGTGAAGCTACAGAATATAAGGTCGCATCTACCCTTGTCTCTTCGAGACATAGATCAAACTCCCCAACATCTCTAAGCATATCCCTTTCTCGTATAGCCACAGAAGTTAACGAACTATGAGATCTCCTATTTAGCACATCAACTACGACATTTGCCTTTCCCAGGTGGTACTGCAAATCAAAGTCGTAGTCTCCCAACAACTCCATCCATCGTCGTTGGTGAAGATTCAAGTCTTTTTGCAAAAATAACTATTTTAAACTCTTGTGATCAGAGAAAACCTCGAAGTGATCACCATATAGATAATACCGGCATGTCTTCAAGGCGAAGACCACAACTGCCAATTCTAGATCATGGGTCGGGTAGTTCTTTTCGTGTGTCTTCAATTGTCGTGAGCCATAGGCTACAACCTTACCTCCCTGCATCAATACACATCCCAAACCGTCGTGTGATGCATCGCAATACACTATATACCCCAGGCCTTGCTCTGGAATAATCAACACTGGCGCACTGGTCAATCTCCTCTTCAGCTCCTGGAAGGCTGACTCACAGGACTCGCTCTACACGAACACAACTCCATTCCGCGTCAAGCGCGTCATCGATGCTGCCAACTTGAAAAAGTCCTTAACGAATCGTCGATAATAACCTACCAAACCTAGGAAACTACAGATCTCAAAGACATTCTTCAGTCGCTGCCAGTCCATCACAGCATCAGTCTTCGACGAGTCCATTGATACCCCATCCTTTGACACCACGTGTCCAAGGAATCTCACATCTGACATCCAGAACTCGCACTTCTTGAACTTTGCATACAAACGATGTTCTCTCAGAAGCGACAAAACAACATGTAGATGCTCCTCATGCATCTCTCTTGTTGGGGAATATATCAAAATGTCATCCATGAATACCACTACAAAACTATCCAAGTAAGGGTGGAAGATATGGCTCATCAAACCCATAAAAGTCGATGGGGCATTCGTTAAACCGAACGACATGACCAGAAACTCGTAGTGACCATAACGAGTTCGAAAGGCAGTCTTCGCTAAGTCCTCGTCCCTAATCCTCAGCTGGTGATACCCTGACCTCAAGTTATAATCTTCGAAAAGCAGTGCGATCCTCTCAGCTAATCAAGCGGGTCATCAATCCTTGGCATAGGATACTTGTTCTTGACCATCACCTGGTTCAGCTTCCTGTAATCTATGCACAGTCTCAAAGACCCATCCCATTTCTTTGCGAACAAAGCTGGTGCTCCCCACGGCGATGTACTCGGCCGTACAAACCCCTTGTCAAGAAACTCCTGCAACTGCACCTTGAGTTCTCGCAACTCAACAAGTGCAAAGCAATATGATGGCATAGAGATAGGAGCTACTCCTAGAATAAGATCAATAGAGAACTCCACATCTCGGCTCGGTGGTAACTCAAACAGATCATCAAGGAAAACATTTGGTTAATCACAGACCACACGGGTTGCTCCCCTCGAACCTCACCCAGCTCATCCAACCTGAGAGTAGAAAAGAGGAAACCCAAGTTCCCTCGAACCTGTGCGGCACCTGGCACAGACACCAAGCCCTCATCCTGATCACCCACAAAGTAGAAGTAGTCACCCTCCGGTGTACAGATCGACACCCTCTGTCGCTCACAATCTATAAAGAAATAATAGGTAGTCAGCCAGTCCATCCCTAGGATAACATCTAACGTAGTCATGTCTAGAATGATAAAATCGAACTCTAAACAACGACTAGCATCAGTAATCAACCTCACCAAGTCATAAACCCTCTTCCCATGGCTCTAAGGTATTCGAACCCAGTGCTCTGATACCAAGTTGGCACGCCCCAAAACTCACGGTCACGTGAAAATCCACCAAACACCAATTTTACGACAATAAGTTTTTATACATTCAAATCCGCCTGTTGAAATCAAATGAAACCCAATATGCATATATCATAAATAGTAAACATACAGTCTCAACATGCATATAGTATATCGCCTTATGGCGTACAAAATCTACCTTCAGGAACAGGCATACCAACAAGGAAAACTATAAGAGTCTTCCGCCATCCGTCGTCACGGGCACCACAAGATCTACTCAAGATCATTCTCCATATCATCACCTAAAAATGATTTTGTAAAAAAAAAAATCCCACCCGTAAGTCGAAACCCAATAGAAACAGACTATAAAACTGTAAAGTAGGATATGCAATCATATGGTAGGAGCTAACTCGACAACAAATAAAACCATGCATTATAACTAATGCAAACAACAGTTAAAGAAAACTGTAATCAAATGTTATTTTCCACTCGGATCAC
>JAOTRH010111980.1:0-15282 GCA_034768845.1 Heliamphora exappendiculata | reverse complement strand
AATAAGGGCTAACCCCAAACATTTGTTAATATCCATCATTTCTAAATATCTCGAGAGCCATCACGCTTAAAACAGAAGTGAACGAAAACCATAGAAAAAAATCACTGTGGACAAAACAAAAACCATTGATGCCCAAAAAACCTTAGTTAGACAACAGCAAAAGACATAAGCTATACATACTTCGATTTGCTGTAATCTACGGCGAATCACCACCAGAACAAACACAAAGAGAACTGTTATCATCATACAAGATCTCACCATGGGACATAGATTAATTGCCGACCAGAACGGCGACTAATCCAGTCACCTAAGCCAAAACAGCCACTGGAATACATCTCTTCTCATCAAAATCCCGCTCCATAATGCTTGCCATGGTCATTAATTCCTAAGATTCACTAGGAACTACAACGTCCATAACCATGAAACTCCATCGGGGGCCGTTAATTCCTAAGATTCACCAGGAACTCCAACATCCATAACCATGAAACTCCATCGGGGGAGAGGGGAGGGCTTTCTCTAGAGAGAGAAGCTCTCCCCCTGAAACACTAATGGTTTTCTCTCATTAATCTTTATATATGTCCACATAATTCACTAGTCGTTCAGTCTACATAGCATTTTTCTTAATCCGCAATCCCAATCGTTCTTTCGAGACGGTAGGACTCAAGGCTACACCAAAAACAACTGCGTTTATAGTAACAATCTTTCAAAAGAGCACTCAAAATTTTTTTTTTTTTTTTGACAATTAACTGTGATATAAAAAAAAAGAAAAAAAATACATATTTACAAGGAGCATACCCCAGGTCTTACAAACCCAAAAAAAAAAAAAAAAACAAGAAGACATCAAACCAAAGCAACACAACCTGGCTTTAGGCTATAAGCCGAAACCAAAGAAAACAAGACTGCCAAAGATCGGTGCCCCGGGCATAACTGAAAATAGAATGACCGGGGAACCGAGAGCATATAAAAGACCCAAAACAAGCTTGGATTAACCCGCAACAACCAAAAACCGAATGACATATTCCAAAGTAAAAAACTGATCATGCACTTACATCCAAGAGAAGCTAAGACACACCAGCCACCTGCCACCAGGAAAGGAACCAAAAAATGCCCCTTCCATAAACATCAATGCCGCCCCCCAAGGAGCAAGGGGACTACCACTTCAACCTAAACATTGCAACAACCTAGAGTCCAATTGAGAGGCCAAAACTCCCACTTCAGCTGAGAACAACAAAACAGCATATACACAAAAACAAGAACCAAATGCCCACTAATAGGATGCATCAAATGGAAAATTGTGGCACCACCAATAATTGGAAGCTGGCTCATCCCAGTAACTGAACCAACCAATAAAACACAGAACAAACGAAATATCTAACCAATGATTGGCCCTGCTTGATCCAACATGCCAAATAAATAAAATACCACAGCAGCCGCAGCAAATAGAGAAAGAACCTCCAGAAGCCGAACCTGTGCAGCCAGCAACCCAAGGAACAAAAGCCACAACACACATACCCACACACGCACACAGACCCTTACACAGCCGTAAGGGGAAGGCTAAAAACAAGGATCCAAGAAAATACAATAAACCAAAGGAAACTAAAACAACCCAACTGAAAATAAAGGGCAGAGCAGAGACAGCCCCACAGTGGCAACCAGGGCACAAAAATACACCAACCTAATCCAACCAGCACTCAAAATTTGTATCGTAATAAGGATGCTAACACGCCTTTGTCCCAAAAAGTGGCACACTAACATTAAGCTTAACTACAGAACACTAATATCTCACAAATATTAGAATCAGCCATTTATCATCGTTCAACACGGTGTCAATTCTTACCCAAAATCAACATTTAAACGCTTTAAATTTAAACAAGTCGGGTCACTCACTACACAAGACTAAATTCAACACCAAAGCTGGAGTTAACCACTTCTACATTAGTCACCGATGATCCATCGATGACCACCATCTCACATCACGTACACATTCTCGAAGAGTAAACATCCTCAATCCAAACTTAAAATCAAACGAAACACATGAGGACTTTCACTACTAAGGTTTTCCCAACGTACACCGAGGATTACTCTCCCAACCCAAACACATGTTGCCAAACTCTGAAGTTATTCATAAGGGTTACACGCGTTACCCTAATAATCGCCCATGCCCTTACAGCCAACTAACCACCATTAACTTGAAACCATATCACTACTTGCATTGTATCACTCCAGTCCTTTAACCATCGAAACTAACACTGCCACCTGAACTCCGTGGGTCACTAGAAATAAGCACACCACATGAGTCAAATGCCTTACAGGTATACACTTACCTACACAAACTGAATCACATCCCTCGTCATGATGCTATACCGATACCCTTCGATTTCTTGAGTCTACAATGCCCCAAACTAGACAATTAGTGATCTTCTGCATTTTCATTAACCCACTCATCGACACTATCATATACATTCACGCCTTCTCTTCAAACGGTCGAACCACTCTTCACACTTTAAGAACTCTGAATAGTCCAAAATCCCAAATAGAACACAAATGAAGACTCACAAGACCCTATCAAAAACCTACCATGTGAATATCCATGCCACAAGGTTCTAACAAAATTCTCACTCTACCAAGAGCTAGAGAGGTATAACTATACCTAGATAACCCAGAACAAGCTGCACACAACAGTTAACGAGACTCAATTAATCATTATAGAAAAGGACTCTATGTCTCAACACTAACTCCCTCGTCAACAGGGACAAACATTTCTAATCTACCAACCCGATCCCATAGGGAACACAACCCTACACACTTACATTCATACGATAGAGCAAACAAACTCCACCAAAAAACCCACGAAGAACTCAGTCCTCCAATCACCTGATCCCGGTAGTACCCATTCTCTGGGCACAAACTCACAAATCACAACACATACACTAATCAACGAAGAGTCCTATCTTCCCAAAACAACCAGACCAAGAATCAACCAACGATCCTAACAGTTACACCTAACCAGGGTGGAATAGTCCGCACACCACAACTGTTCGCAAGACAACTGTATCTTCTTCCTAAGAAAGAAACAGCAAATCTGAAACCATGACCCAACCTCAACGTACTCGCAGTACTCATCACCATTTGGTCCCCAATGAACCCTGTAAATGTCACCATGAGGCCGCATCGACCATAGTCACACAGCTACTGTCGACCCCGATCATGATGCCCAGATTATCCTCTACAATACGCTCTCGACTCTCAGGCTTCATTCGCACACACACGAACATCATCAATCCTCATTCCTCATACAACACATACCATAGAACTACAAGCTCATCACCTATAACGTCTCGATCTCCTAATAATAAAACCCGAATTTGAGCCAAAACATTTCCTTTTTCTCATCAAAATCGAAGTAACGAAAGCCCCTTTTTAGTTTTGTTTTAGGTAATTAAAACCCCTTTCTACTAGTAAACAAGCCCCTTAAACATAACTTTTTATATTGAAAAGAGTCCCAAGAGGTTACCAACAAAACTCTCTTTCCAAAATAGATTTTTTTTTTAAAATACCACCCAGCAATGGCCGCTCAAGCGGTGGGGTACCCGAGAGCAACAGCTCTAAAAACCTGAAAATTTTCTAAATGTTGGAACAACAACAAAATCTCTTACCCTTTAAACATGATTTTCATAAACTAAAAACTTGAAGTTAAAACATACATTTGATATAGAAATAACATTTTTCAGCTCAAAAACTTGGAAAAACAAATAATGTTTAACCTCATTACATTTCATCCAACCGATAAACGAACCCACGTCCTCACATGCATGCAGAATATGAGTTCACTGCCTTAAGGCCTTACAACACAACTTTTTTTTTTTGGTAATTAAATGTGATATAAAAAGAAAAAAAAGGATATAAGAATACAAGGGGCAAGCCCCAGGCCTTACAAATCACCACCAAGAACAAAGCCAGAAAAGCACAACAAAAAAGCTTTAGGCTTAGCCAGAACCAAACAAACGGCTTTAAGCTGAGCCGGAACCAACATGAAGAAACAAAATAAACCAAAATATGGATTCCTAAACCATAACACTAGAAGGGTAATGGGTTAGAAAACCATAAACCAATGGAGCAAATTTAAGCTGATTAAACCAAAAATAAACCAAACCACAACGGCTTATGTACAACCCGCCCTAGCAAATAATGCCAAAAAAGAAAAAAGCAGGCGCACAAACCCAAACTAAAAACCTGCAGTGCTCAAAAACCCGCAGCAGCAAGAAAACAACTACAACAAGCAGGGAGAATCCTCGACAAAAATAGTAAACACAACAAGCTAAAAAGTTGGCAGAACCCGGGTTGGCAAAGAGGACAAGAACCTGTGCTGAGGAACCAAAACCTGCCACATTCAAAACCGCAGCAACAAGGAGCTAAACCAGCTCCACAAAAGGAAATCAAGGCAAAAAAAAAACAGCCGGAATAAGCAGCACAAAAAACCACAAATAAAGCTAACCGAAGCAACAAAAAACCACCAGGAAGAAAGAAATAAGCTGCCATGAAAAGCAGCCAAGACCGCATCACCTAGTAGGAAATAAAAACCACCTGCTGGACAAAACCGAACCTGAATGGCCAAAAAAACAACCAAGCCCAACAACACACGTACCCACACACGCACCCAAACCCTTACACAAGCCGTAAGGAGAAGGCTACATACAAAAAGTCCACAGGAATATACACCAAACCGAAATGAAGACAAAAACAAAAACACAGCTGGGGAGAGGGACAACAACCAACAGCCCCAACATAAAGATAAGGGGAACAACCAGATAAGCCCAGGATAACAAAGCAAAACAAGTATTAAGGAGCTATGAACGGGGTAGCTAGGGATCAAAACCTGGAACAAAATATAATAGCAGCAGCAAAATAAAACCAGGAGCTCAACAGGCTGCTGCCTCCAACAAAACCTATAGCAAAGTAATAGCCCGGGGCACAACAGGCCACTATCTCCAAGGAAAGGGCAAAGCCTAAGGAATTACGCTCCCACCCGAAGCTTCTTCCTTCAAGGAGCTGGCAGCCAACAGGACCTGAACATATCAAACAGAATAAACCAAGGGGTTTCTGGCTAATATGAATAGTTGGATTAAGGTATGCATGATGTATCCTAATTACTCTATTAGCATCAATGGCGAGCTGAATGGCTTCTTCTTGGGGAAGAAAGGGCTTAGGCAAGGAGAGCCTCTTTCTCCCTACTTATTTGTTATGGCTATGAAGGTTTTATCTGGCCTGTTCACTAAATATACGCGTGAGATGCCTTTTAATTATCACTAGAGGTGTAGCAAGGACAAAATTGTTCACTTGTGTTTTGCTGATGATCTCATGGTCTTTTCAAAGGCTGATACCCAGTCTGTTCATGTTGTTAGGCGTGTTCTTGATGAATTCCAAAAAGTGTTTGGTCTTTCGCCTAGTCCTACGAAGAGTGATATCTATTTCTCAGGTGAGGAGGATGGTGTTAAATCCGATATTTTAGGTATCCTTGGGTTTAGAGAAGGTTCTCTTCATGTTCGCTATCTGGGTGTGCCATTGATTACCACTAAGTTAGCTTATAAAGAGTGTCGGCCTTTGATTGATAAGATTGCTAAGCACATTCAGGTTTGGACTAGTAAGTTCCTCTCCTATGTAGAAAAACTACAACTCATCATCGCCCTTCGCCCTTTGCCTTTGTTTTTGTTTTTCGTTATGGCTAAGCCTAAAGCTGATTTTTTGATGTAGCTTTGGGTTTTAGTGTTTTGTTTGTTTCGTTGTTGGGGTTTGTAAGGCCTGGGGTTGTGCCCCTTGTAATCATGTATTTTTTTTCTTTTATACCACAGTTAATTATCCAAAAAAAAAAACTACAACTCATTGGTTGAATCCTGTTTTCTTTGCAAGTTTATTGGTCCTCATTGTTTATCCTTCCCAAAAAGGTCCTTCGAGAAGTTGGGAAGCTTATGCGGGCGTTCCTCTGGAGTAGCCCTGATATGAAATCCTCTGGGGCTAAGGTCTCATGGGACGAGATTTGTGTCCCTAAGCGGGAAGGATAGCTGGGGATTAATTCTCTTGTCATGTGGAATAAGGCTGCGGTTGCTAAACATGTTTGGTTTTTTCTAACTAGGGGTGATATCTCCTTTGGTGGATGTGGATTAAATCTAACATTCTTAAGGGTGAGTCCTTTTTGTCGGTTAGGATCCCACAGTCGGCTTCATGGTGTTGGAGGAAACTTCTTCAACTTCGATCTTTAATCAAGTCTTTTGTGAAGTACAAGATTGGTTCTGGGGTCGACACTTTTTTGTGGCTTGATCCTTGGCATCCACGGGGAGCTATCCTGGAGGAACGGGGCCCTAGAATTGTCTATGATGCTTGTATGCACCAGTTAGATAAAGTGTCAAGGATTGTTTATGGTTGTGTTTGGAAATGGCCCTCAACTGTTTCTATGGACCTGATTGATATGGCTCAGGAGGTTAGTTTTACCCTAAACTCATCTAGGTTGGATAGTATTCAATGGGTTCTTAAGAGTGGTACGTTTACTATTGGCTCGCTATGGGATGCTATTAGCATTCATAAACCCCGGCCCCTGTGGTGTAACTTGGTTTGGTTTAAACACCATATCCCTAGAATTAGCTTTATTCTTTGGATTACGGTTAGAGGTAGGCTTAACACTGGGGATAGGCTTCGGCTGTTTGGGATGCAAGGTGACTTTCAGTGTAGTCTATGTTCGGGTTGTTTGGAATCCTATGATCACCTCTTTTTTAACTGCCCTTTTTCTAAACACATTTAGGGTTGGGTTTTAGGTAGTTGTGGGCTTGATTAGGTTGCATCTTCTTGGCATGAGTGGTGGCGTCAGTTTGCTAAGTCCTCTGGTAGCCAATCTCTCATGACTTTAGTTAGAAATTTGGCCTTGTCGGTTACAGTGTATAGCATCTGGAAGGAGCATAATCTTCATAAGTTCTAAGGGAACAAGAGTGGGAATGAGATGGTGATTAAGGAGATCGGTGAGATTATTAGAGGTTGGCTATCCACTTGGCGTAAAATTCCCATTACACCCTCCAATTTGGATATCCAAGGGAAGTGGGGGTTGGCTCATGTTAATTTTGCATCTCTAACAACATGATCTCACTCTATTTGTGTAGGATGGCGTGGAGAATGTAATGAGCAGTGAGTTTTGTTCTCTCCCTTCCTTTGGAGAGTTGAGTTATACACACATATTGTGCGAGGGTTGTGAAATTTTGATTAATTATATTTGTCATTTGTGCAGCATATACAGCGAAGGGGAAGCTTAGTAAGCTTTGCTTCTTTTTTTCTTAAACTGTCGAGTGTTCTATAGGGAACTTTGTTTCACCTTTCCTTGGAGAGCTGTATCTCTTGTGCGAGCGATGTGAGGGTTTGTTTTAAACTCTATATTGCGTTTGTCTATTGTGCAGGTCTCTAAAGTAGGGTAAGCTTAGTGAGTTTTGCCTTTGTCTTTTTTTTGGGGGGGGGTAATTATGTCTTTGTCTTTTCTTTGGAGTGTCGAGTGATAAACATGTGTGGAGTGTTTGTGAGGAGAATATCTGGGTGTGTGTGTTCATTATCTGTATACTTTATTCCCTTATTTTGGTTTTCAGGTCTCGCGTGCGGGTTAATCCGAAAAAGAAGAAACCTAAGCTGGCATGATGTTGCTTCTGGTGTCCATTTTGGCTTTCGGCTTTCCTACTGTGGATCATTTGCTACTACCATTTGGTCCTTTTTTGGTTTAATTTATGTAATTATGGGACCTGCAGGATTTGTTCTCCAGCTGGGTGGGTGGCTTCACTTTCCTGGATTTTTTACTTCTTTTTTTTAGGTAATTAACTGTGATATAAAAGAAAAAAAAATTACCTGTTTACAAGGAGCGCAACCCTAGGCCTTACAAACCCAAAACACAAGCAAAGTACAAAGCCAAAACCCAAAGCAGCATAAAAAAAACCCGGCTTTAGGCTAAGGTATAACCAAAATAAACAAAAGACAAAGAGAGATGCCCCAGCTATAACTTAACAAAATAATGGGCGGGAAATCGGCACCACCAAACATTAAACTAAAACAAAACAATAAAACTAAAAACATAAAAAACAACAGGAGCATGGACCAATAGAAACCGCCCACACAGATGAGGAAACCAAAAACCACAGCCTGTTTTGAGGGAGAAATAAACGCCACACCTGGGACAAAAATGCCAATAGAACAGCAGAAATCCACTTTAGCCGCAACTAAAAATGGATGATCCATCAATAAGACCAATTGCCGAAATTAACCACGAAACAGATGGAGAAATAAACCACCACTCGATGAAAGGCAACAGCAAAATTTGCTTCAGGTGAAATTCAAATATAAGTCAAAAATGAAATAATGTGTGTGCGAGTGAGTGTGCGACCTACAGTGCGATCTGGGGGAATTTTCATTTTATGTTGAAATCAGGTGAAATGGAAACTCCAAATCGTTTCAGTGTTCTTACTGGTACTAATGGATCAAAAATTGGAATGAAGGGGGCTGACGATAGCCCAGGTGACGTTCAGTCACCGACTGTTAGCCGATTCCAAGATGTCCTATCTAGCGTCGACGAATTGTTTGAGAAGGAAGAACAAGATGTTCGATCTGGCCTCAAGCCATTTTTCGAGGAAATATATGAAGCCATTAGTGCGAGGATACAACGGTTGCAAGAGCTTATTCCAGAAAATCCCACAGAACCAGATCCGAGCCCATCTAAGGCTTCTTTTACGGCGGCGCGACGACAAAGCTCTGAGCCGCCGGAGGTGTCGGTGGTTCCAACCCTAGATTTGGATGATTCCTCTCCGCCTAGGGTTGCTGCCGTTAAGGATCGACTAGAGGAGGCTACGCCTCCACACGAGAAGCTATGTTCAGCTCCCAAAGTGGATAATAGGGGAACTTTTTCTATTGAAAGCAACCAAGTACAGGGTTTTGCGTTCCCCCAAGATTCTGAAGGTTCTGTGGGTAATGACACAGTGCCGCGTCAAGAGGGCTCCGTCGATTTTGAGTGGGTTGTGATAGAGGCTCTTAACAGAGCTCGAAAAGGTATAAGCCCTCTTAGTAAGGATTATATTGCTGATATTGAAGCTTGGTTGGCTAGGTTCCAAGTTCCTTTGGAGGCTACGGCCTCCACGTAGCCAGGTACAACTCCGTCTGATCTCGACTCCTTTGATTATGATTTGTTGGATGGTAGTATTGTTAAGGCATCTGAGGAATGTAAGAGTAAGAATTTAAGATATGTCTCCCATTCTCTCGGTCTGGTTGTCAACCAGCTTCACGGAACAGGGGCGGGTTTCGTGGCTTTGACAATGGGGCTGATAATACCCCAGGTGCTCGGGTTATCCCTAAGGCTAGAACTTGGGCATCTTTGCTTACTTTCCGAAGCTCTTCGGGAACATCTTTGGAGTATTGTCCAGTAGGGAACTCTGATCAAGAGGGTATTGTGGATATTGGGGGGGATATGGTTGATGTTCAGGCGTGGAAATCTTATCTTGTGAGTTACTTTTTAGATGTAAACATGGCCCATTAGTTAGAGCTACAACTAAAACGCTATGGAACCAACAAGAGTTGATTGAAATTTTTGGTAATGAAAAAGGGTTCTATTTTTTAAAATTTAAGAGCATCGAGGCTATGGAAAGTGTTTTAGATCGTGGGCCTTGGCATTTCTCTGGAAAACCCCTTATTCTCAAGAGATGGAGGAAACGATTGAGTCTCTCACCAAGGAGGTTATGTCCTAGATTCCAGTGTGGGTCAAGCTCTATGACTTGCCATTGGAATTTTGGAATGATCAGTGTCTGAGCAGAATTGCCAGCGCTTTGGGTGTGCCTTTCTTCTTGGATCGGGCAACGGATACTAAGCAACGTATTTCCTACACAAGAGTTTGTGCTGAAATTAATGCGTCCCAACCGTTGAAGCATGAGATTATTATTAGGTGTGAAGGGGAATTAGTCCCTATTCGTGTTGAGTTCCAAGTCCTTCCAAATATCTGCTTTACCTGTAAAGCTTTTGGGCATGGGACAAGTATGTGCAAATCTACTCTAACAAATGTTAAAGTTGACACTCCTAAGGATCACGGTGTTTGGACTCCCACTGGGAAGGGTAAAGTGGTGGCTCCAGCTGCCCCTAGTTTGGCAGATTTGGGTACTACCCCCCCTCAAGCTCGGTTGTGTGAGGTTATTCAAGAGCAGGGTTTCAGCAAGGAGAAAGGTTGTGTTTGTCATATTGCAACTCATGTTTATAGCTCTCCACCTACTAGCCAGCATGCCCCTACATCCACGGCTCATGTAGCTATCTCTAACTCTTTTCAACTTTTGGATGAGGATAATAGTGAGGCTACGGTTTTTTGGTCCCTAGTTGATGGAGAGCTTGAAGCCCCTCTTTCTCCCTCTAGTCAGAAGGCAGGGAGTAAGCAGGCTAAACAGTCTAGCGGCAAGAAAAAGAAAAAGCGATCTTTTGGCCCTGTAGATTGGTAGATCTATATATATATATAAAATTTTGGGTAATTATATTTTTGGGTAGTTAAGTGGGGAAGAGGGGATGGGAACTCCAGGGTTCGAACTATGGGGCAAGCGGGGCAAAGCAATAGCTCTGGCCACTGAGCTGCACCACCACTTGGTAGGTCTATGTAGCGGGGTTGGTTAGTTGTTTTGGTGTTCTTCCTTTCCCGATTTTGTGGTTTTGCTTTGTTAGCTCATCTCCCCGCTCCCTGCGGGGGCAATTTGGCTCATGTTGCTTAGTTTTCTTTATTTTGTTTGGTAAACTTGTAACTGTCTGAGGTATGCCCTTTGGAATCATGTTTTTTTTTTTTATGATACATTTAATTACCCAAAAAAAAAATTTCTTCAGAACCAAAACCACTCAAAGAGAAATTCAGCACTAACCGAACCTGGATGTCCACATAAACCCACACAAGCTGACCCGAAACAACATAAACATTCCCACCACCCCAAACGGGCACAACTCACACACACATCCACACAAGCCGTAAGGGAAAAGCTATATACGCAAGCACAAAGAAACTAAAAACAGATGTAAGAAACAAAACTAGGATCGCCCCACATGGCTGCTATGAACAAAACCCTCATAGTTGTGTCCCCGCTGCAACAGGAATAATGGGGAGAACTTCTCTCTCTAGAGAAAGCTCCCCCCAAGGCTCTGTCATAGCGAATCTAAAGTAGTCTGGCGTTTGGTGGTGGCCCTGGATCTAGCAGATGAGCGATCTGGTGGACGTATCTAGTTTCTACGTGATCAACTGCATCATGTTATGATGGATGATGCATTCTACGAGCAGTAAATGCGGTATTTTGGTATTATTTGATTATTTATTATATTCGGGTCTCAGTCGATCGTTCATAACTATGTTAAATGGAACTGCACTATGTGTTTTGGGTTGCACAAGTTTAGATTTGTGTATAGACAATTTGATTAACTCACAAACAATGGTCCTAAGTTGCTGGTGTGAAACTATGATGCTTCTGGTTCGGACACAGAGATCTTCCTAGTATTTCTGTAGGATTATGTTTTGCTTGTGGTAATTTTGGGGTTTAAGAGCGGTACGGGCTTTGCTCTCAACTTTGTCTTCGCAAATAGGAATTATCTCCATGAAATGTTGGCTTCAAAACCTTTCATGCTTGGATCCACATTTTCTGGGTTATAGTCCATATTTTCCGTCGTTGATGTTGGATGTGACGGAAGCCATAACTTCAAAGGAAGACGACGGAGAGCATCTTAATAATATACACCTGATCCTTGAAACCATTTGCCACGATGTTCAGCTCAAGGTAGTTTGATTCCATGAGAATCGGGTTTCTGAAAGCAGGTGTTGTGGCAGAATGGTGTGTTATATCTAGGTTTGCTGCATTTTTTTGTATTGTTTGGATGCCATAGCTGTACAGTTGAAGCTTGGAGTATTTGGAGGTTGAAGAGGAAGTAGGGAATGGGTGTAGTACGCACTGTCTTGCGCGTGGTGTTCAGTTTTTGGTGTGAAGGACCACTAGCTGTCATGGTCAGAGTTAACTGTGCCAGCTTGATGTGAGAGTAAGCTGTTAATCAGAAGCGAGGCCGGGTTTAGTGGTAAAACCACTATGGTTCTCAGAGACTGTGGATGGGATTTCGTTTAGCAAACGAAATTTTATAGTCAAACCAGTAGTTTAGCAGTTTGTAAGGATTGCTTATGGTGGGACCCCTTTATTGCTTTTGGTTTTTTTCATGCGGTTGATTCATGCGGCTGAAGGGAACCACCGAGAGGGTTTGCCGAAAATTTGGAGTGCTAGGTGGGACCCACGATTTTTTTTGTGCCAGCTTAAGTGAGAGTTAAGCTGTTTTCTTCCGTAGTGAGGCCTGGCTTGGTGGTATTAGGATCAAACCATTCTAGTTTTTTCTAAACTATGGGTGATTTTGTTTTGTTTAAGACATTTTCATGTGTGAATTGGATGTGCAAACCAAGGGCTGGCCTAGCGGTTCCCGTTTCGTTTCAAGTGGTTTTGGGATTATATGTATGGGTGATACTCTTTTGTAGGATGGCACCACTTCATCAATCCAACGATGCACTTGGCACCTGTATTGTTGGGATGTGATGCAATGTGGGTCCCGTCCCAATAAAGGTTTTTAGGTTTTGTAGGACCCGTGGGGCCCATTGGATTTTAAAATTAAATCTTCTAAAGTTGGTTTAGTTTGCTAGTGCGTTCCCTATTAGTGGGGCTACTTTGTGCTTCACGGCTTCATTCGGGGTCGGGAATCTTGTAAATTGGTGTTGGGACCTACCTACTCTGGTGTGGATCTGTGGTGGTTCTTAGAGTAGCGATGTAGCTGTTGGTCAGCTTCGTCTGGATCCGATGGTAGAGTTTCCTTTGGGATGACGTAAGATTTCTCTTTTCTAGATTCTCCGGGGATATTTTACCTATTGCTTTGCTGACTTGTTGGGGCCTCCCACCGCTTCTGGTTAGCGACCCTGTGCGCAGGGGATGTTGGTCTTTGCGTTTGTAGGATTTGAGCTGGAGTTTCTGGAGCTGATCCGTTTGATACTTCCTCTTGGCTGGCTAGGAGTCCATCTACCTCTTGCACTTTACTCTTAGACCTCTACTAGTTCCCCTTAGGTTGTCCTTTTTGATTTAAGGATCTTGTTTTGGTATGGACATATTTCTCTACTTCAGCGGGGTGATCTTGACTCTATCCTTCCCTCCATAGTTGTGGAGTGTGACTATCACTGAGAGCCTGAGTTTACCTTGCTTGGGTTTTGAGATTTTCTCTTCACCTTAATCAGATCCTTAGTGTCCGAGGGTTGGAGCCTTTCGAGGAGCCAAGTTTCAGCTGGTTTTTAAGTAATTTTTTGGATTTGGATGACCAATTCTCCTTGTTGGATCTCTTGTTCTCTCTTGTTCCTGTCTGAATTTTGGAACCTATTACTCTTTGCGGGAGCCAATTTCAGTAAGAATTATGAGTTTTTTTAGTTTTTTTGCATGATTATTGGTTCTATCCTTTGTTTGTATGCTTGTACTTTCTTATCCGTGCAGGTTGTGTGCGGACTTATACGTAGGTCTTTTCCTATCCACGCAGGTTATGCGTGGACTATGCTTTGTCGTTAGCTTTCCCTCGCTTAGAGTGGGGGTTTGGTGTTTTTGTTGAATGTGTAGGACGTAGGCTCCTAGTGGTACTCATATAATTTTCTAGGGTATGTCCCTTGTAATCATGTAATTTTTTTTTTTTCTTTTATGTTACAATTAATTACTCAAAAAAAATATGAGAGGTGCCATAACATCAAGCTCCCACCTAACGCTGCTTCCGACGAGGGGATGCCAGCACATGAGACCTTAAACAGAAAGGGACGAGAAAGTGAAGATAATATATATACACACGCACCCAGATGAAACAGGCACCTAACTACACATTAGAAACTCGGCTCTCCAAAGGAGGGGAAAACTAATCTCACAAAATATCTATAAAAGTATATAACTCAAAACTCCAATAAAAGAGGAAACAAATCTCACAAGAGCTCCACTAGACATGAGGCTGCACAAAGAAACAAACAGCAATTCAAAGAAATTAGTAAAAAAATCTCCCCACTCTCACTCAGGTATATAGGAATGATGTATCTCTCAACACTCGGAAGAACTTGAAGAAAAACCCAAAGCTCACAGCTCCTTGGAATCTCCACTTTAGTCTGCACATGATCAAACTATAAGTGATAAAAAAATGTAACTATACTACCATGTCTTCCATAGAGGCACGAGACCCATAAGATTCTTACCGGCTAGTCACTGTACCAAGAGAAAAAGGAATTAGTCATAAGAATCAAAAATGTTATTTAAGAGACTCTATTCTGCTAGAATAGCCAAATTAGGGGTAGAGCTAGGAATGTTACGTCTAGTAGAACATCTCCCCCGAATAAGGTCACAAATCTCCCTAAAAGCAAAACTCCAGTCATGCTTCAAATCACAGAACTTACAAGAATCACGCTCTCTCCAGATGCAGTAAACCGACGCAAACAAAGCTAACTTCCTAATCATCGATAGTAGAGACTGACCCCTCACACTAGAGGTAAACCTGGTCCACCAATCATACCAGGAGGACTCTGACCAATCCAACCCGCATTTCCCAAGAATTCCGGACCAAACTTGATGGGAGAAAGGACAATTAAAGAAAAGGTGATCATGAGTTTTCAAGCTACCAGAGAAAAGACTACACTGGAAGTTACAGGACAGAACAAATATCCTAAGCCGATCACCAGTATTAAGACGACCCCTCACCGCAACCCAAAGAATAAAACTAACCCTAGGGATATGATTCTTGAACCAAACTAAATTGCACCAAACAGGCCGAGTCTTATGAACACGGATTTCCTCCCACAAGGCCCCAATGGTAAATTTACCATTATTGAGAAGCCACCGAATACTATCTTTCTTACTTGCATCGGGGAAAGATTTACCTCTCGAGCCAGCTCAATCAAATCAATCAGGACAGCCGACGGCCATTTCTAGTTATTTCCATCAATAATGACATTCACTCTAGCCAGCCGGTCTAACCCTGAATCATAAACAATTTTAGAGCCCCTTTCTTCAACAATGGCGCCCCACGGGTGCCAAGGGTCCAACCACAAGAATGTGTCGTCCCCATTACCAATCTCATATTTCACATAACACTTGACAAGAAGTCTAAGCTGAACTAGCTTCCTCCAGCACCACGAGGCAGGTTGAGGAATTTTAATCGACCAGAAGGACTCACCCCTAAGGATATTAGATTTAATCCACATACACCAAAGAGAAATGG